>CM031377.1:74993018-75278801 GCA_018208015.1 Medicago ruthenica | reverse complement strand
CTGACAACGTTTTCTTATGCTGATGATGTGAATAACGACGATATGTTTTGTCCCGGTGTTGTGAAAAATTAGAAGAGTTTGCATCTATGACTGTAAGTTGTTGTTGATGTGTTGACATTAATACTTGATGAGTCTTGAGCCTAAAAGGTGAAGTAGTTTAAGCAGTAGAAGGAGAAGTGTGAGGGATGTAGATGAGTAGTTCACAGCGGAGTGATAACGACATGATTAATCAATTGGGGTATTTTTAAAAGGTCTAATATGGTAAGCTGATTAAGAGAGTATAAAATATGAAGAGATAAAGAAGTGAAAAGAGACGATGATAAGAAGGGATATAACGTAGGTGCCTTCCGAGTAAGTGATGAAATTAAATATAATCTTCTTAAACAAATAATGAGCTTAGGAATATTGTTAAGTTGAAGAGTAAAAGAGTCAAGGTAATTATGGAACTTAAGATGAATGTTAGGTAGGAACATATAATTTGTGTATTGAGTAGTGAAAGATAATAGGAATGAGGATAGCGGTGAATAAGACAGGAATTGATTAGAAGAGAGCGAGATGAATAGGAAAGAAGATAAGAGGTAATAGTCATAATGTTTGACGATAATAATAATGACCGGTATCGAGAGAATAAAACCTTAAATTATAATGAAGTTTTAGTGAGGAAAGTTGCTGACGTAGAAAGTAACGATAAGGTAAGATAATAACTTTGAATTAGAATGAAGTTAAGATTAGGGGAATGGTCGAGGTTATAGACGACGACAAATGTGAGACGGGGATTAAGGTATAAAGTCGTAATAATGAGAGGGATAAGTAGGAAAGAGTTATTGACGATGGTGAGGTGAAACCTAGTTGTATAGAGAGGAGACGTTATATGTAATGTTATTGGAGAAGTAAACATCTTAAAACTAAGAAGGAGGAATAGGTTGTGCTATCAGAATAAAATATCTAGAGAGCCTAGAATAGACGAGAGAATAGAGCATGTCCGTAAGATGAATAATAAAATAAAAATAGAGGGTTGTTGACGTAGAAACGAGTCGTGCTTAAGGGTTGGATTGATGAGGAGATAATGTAGAGATATAGACGGTAATAGAGAGTAATGATGAGGAATCATATGACTATGACAAAGAGTGATGACGATTGATATTATATACAAGTGTATAAATAAATATGATGAGAAATGATGATACTTGCGTTAATATGATGATGAGAGTGATGATGTTTATATTATAATGATGATGAGAATGATGATGTCTATATTACTATGACGATGAGAATGATTATGTATATATTATAATGATGATGAGAATGACGTTGTCTATATTATTTTGATGATGAGAATGATGATGTTTATTTATGAAGACGATGAGAATGATGACGGTGTGTTTTGCATTGAAGTTGTGCATATTAGGGAGAGTCTTGCATTTATGAATGTGAATTCATGATGACATGATGATGTGTAATACCTGATGAGTCTGTCACCATGCATGCATATAGAGTCGTGTCTAGGAATTATGAAGATGAAATGACGATGAAAGTCCAGTAACATATCTCTGGCAATTTATGACGACGAAAGTCCAGTAACATATCTCTGGCAAATTATGACGACGATAGGTGTGGTACCACATTCATATAGGTCTTAGGGTGAGTCCATATGCATTTAAATGATAATACTTATACTTGGTGTTTTTAAGTGTGAATTGAATGAGATGATGATATGTATGATTAGTTGAGAAGAATATAATAAATGTCGATGATCATATGACGACATAATATTGTTATTGCTGTATTTTAATGTTGTGCGTGCTTTTCCCTAATATTATGTTACGGCAGGATTTCTCACCCCTTTGTTGTTATTGTGTTGTTTTCTTTGTGGTGATTGTACTCCCGGGTACAGACACTCAGGTTGAGGAAGTTTAGCTGTGGGACGACTTAGAAGGTGGAGATGGAATACGTCTTCCGTCTAGTTTTCATTTTATTTAGTAATCTATTAAGCATGTAGTCGCTTCGAGCTCTGATTCTTGTAACACCAGGGTTGGGGTTGACATTGAAATTAATTTGTTTTTAAGTCGAGAACTTGGAAATATTGTTATTTCTATTTATGATGTTGAATAACAAGGATAATCAATATTAATGAAATCAATGAAATGTTTTCTGCTGTTGAAATTATTATTTAAAGAAAGTGTTTATGTTATATGTGATATATTGACGAGTTTTGTAACATCCTCTTTATTAAATATATAATTATTATTTAATAATTATCGTCGGGAAATAGGGTGTTACATCATGCACCTTGAGGGAGCTTATAAGATCCTCAATACTTAAAGTATTCAGATCCTTAGCTTCCTCAATAGCAATCACTTTAGGTCTCCATTTAGATGGCAGACTTCTAAGGATTTTGTTCACATGATCAACTGTGGTATAACTCTTCTTCAGAATCTGAAGTCCAGAAACCAGAGTCTGAAATCTTGAGAACATAGTCTCAATATTTTCATCCTCTTTCATTCTGAACAATTCATATTGCTGAACAAGAATGTTTGCCTTAGCTTCTCTAACTTTTTTATTACCTTCATAGTTAGAGCAGAGGGATGTGAATATAGCTTTGGCTGTTGACTTGTCACTCAGCTTCTGGTACTCAGAGTGAGGTAGGGAATCCACAATGATTCCTCTGACATTGTGATGCTTCCTATAGATTTTTCTTTGTGCATCACTTAAAGCTCTTCTGTTGACAGCAACACCTTCTTCATCAACTGGTATTGAGATTCCATCTTCAATGATATCCCAAAGTGAGTCATCAATACCAATTATATGACTGTACATTTTGCTCTTCCACCATGAGAACTTTTCTGGATCACCAGTAAACATTGGGGGTTTATTGTGTGATCTAGATTTTTTGTCATCTGTACCATAGTCATATGATACAGTTCTTTGATTTCTGGGAGAGGGTGGAGGTGAACTAGTTGAGGCCATATTTTTCTCAGGATCAAGACTGACACACTGTTAAGTGTTAATATCAGAACCGGAGCTCTGATACCAACTGAAGGTGAGAAAAACACACACAAGAAGGGGGGGGGGGGGGGGGGGGGTTGAATTGTGTGAGTCAAAAACTAGGTTTCTTTTCTTCTCAAAAACTTAAGATTAGTTTAGAACAAGTTCTGAACTATTTTCAAAAGTGTATTGCAGCGGATTCAAAATGAAAAGAGAGAGGGAAAAAGGGACACACAATGTTTTATACTGGTTCCTTCCAAATGTTGGAAGTAGTCCAGTCCCCTTGTTTTCCAACAAGAGATTTTCACTATAATCAGATGATTACAATTGCTCAACCACTAAGGAAGAGACTTCCAGTTGCTCAACCACCAAGGAAGAGGCTTCCAATTGCTCAACCACAAAGGAAGAGGCTTCTAATGCTCAAGACACCAAGTCAAGAGGCCTCCCAATGCTCAGACACAAAGTACTGAGACTTTCTGTTGCTCAACCACAAAGGAAGAGGCTTCTAGCTTGCTCAAAACACTATGTAATGAGACTTACAATGCTTAGTACGCAGACTAAGACTTAGACCAAACTGATTTACAAAGAAGGTAAGTTTGGGTTGAACACTTGATAAAATATCAGAGGTGTTCTCTTAATACAACACAGGTTAAGACTCTTAACCTTAAGAAATTATAAGATACAACAGATGAAAGAATTTCTAAGAGGTTTGTGAACTTTGAGTTTTGACAGCAAAACAGAGCACAGGTTCAGCAGTTTGTATCCAAGAGTCTTAGCTTTAATCTTCTTCAAATCTTCTTCCTTTTATAGAGGAAATTAGAGCTGTTGAAGATTTGCAGGTTTTAGGAAAAGAGTCGTTGCAAGTTGAGAGCTAGGATAGCTGAAATTGTGTGCTGAACTTTTCCAGAAAACAGAGCAGCAACCATTTTTGAATTTGCTTTCCTTAAAAGCTGGGCAATGTTTGAGTCAGGGAGACTGTGCGCACCTCGTTTTTTTCCTCGGGAAAAAGACGCGCAAATCCTCCGAGGTCGTCCTCGAACGCTCGGAGGGCCTTTGTGAAGCCGCCACCAAAGTTTTTGTGTAAAGGGAACGTTGATAAACCCTTAAGTTTTTTTTTGTTGTAAAGGGAAACGATAATAAAACCCTTTGGACGATGAGGATAAGGATTTGGTCATCGCAACCATTGTCGGGTTCGGGAGTCGATTACGCAAGGGGAAGGTATTAGCACCCCTCACGTCCGTTGTACTCAACGGGAACCTTCTATTTAGTTTAAAGCTTGAATTGTTTTTTAAATACTTTGCGTGCATGTTCATTTATATTAAAAATAATAAAGGGGGGAAAGAGATAAAAACAAACGAAAGAAAAAAAAGTTTTTTATTATTGCGCTTGACAAGATGTCGATCTTGCTCCTACGTATCTCCCGGTAGTCGGAGAATTCAAAGCGTACGTAGTTCTTTGGTAGAAAAACGTACATGTGTTGGTTGATTTTAATTGGACGATGTTTTAACCGAATTCTTGCGATTAAACGTAGCTTGTATGCTCGCACTTGGAGACTTATTAAGCGTTCGTTCGCGAATCACATTAGAATTGTTAAAAGGTACGTCCGTTAGGGTAGAGGGTTGAAATTGGTAGCTACGGGACCAAGAGAGGTGCAATGGACTCAAACGAGTCAAACATTGACCGAGTGGACTCAAACGAGTCGGGCGATTGTTCGATTGATCCACTGAGATCAAGAACGGGTACAATGGACTCGGACGAGTCGAACATTGACCGAGTGGACTCAAACGAGTCGAGGGGTTGAGTCTAATGGCCAACGGGGGACCAAAAGGTTTGGATTGACCACAAGGGGCCAAGATTTGGTTTGGTTAGGGTTGTACATATTAAAAAAAGGGAATGACGATTGTCCGAGCGACGAGACATACGTCACGCATTCGTACAATCGGGGCGATGGAGAGACATACGTCACACCATCCCTTTTTCATTCATGTTTTTGGGTTGAATCCTTTAGAAATCCCAAGGTATGTCAAAACATTTGGTTTGAAAACCCAAAATGGGAAGGTTTAGCAAATTCGCTAAAAAACGCGCAAGTTCGTCTCATTTTGCGAAAATGCGAACGTAAACGGTGTATGTTCATCTTTGAGTTTTGAACATCATGAACAATATTTATTGTTCAAGTTTAGATTGAAATGATGAACATAGCTTGTTTGTTCATGCTTGTTTGAGAGTTTGGGAAGATAACTTGTTTTGCAAGTTATCCACAAAATGGTCATACGAACTTGTGATTTTGTCAAAATTATGCAAAATCCTTGTTGTGGTTTGAAGAACATGGGTTTAAAAACTCTTAGGTTCTGAGCTCTGGGGCTAGAACCTCAAAAATTGGTTGTTTTGACACAAAAACTCAGGTTCTGAGTTCTGTCATGGTTGCACTGCGACCATGACTTCGCACTGCGAAGCATGCGAAATTTTGGGTTCAGAAGCTGTTTCTGAACTTTTGTTCAGAAACAACTTCTGAACACACTCAGGACCTTATAGGTGGGTGAAAAACTTTGAGTTTTTGGGGTGAAAAAGGTTGGACAAACCAGTTTTGATGTTTTGAAAACCTTGGGATTTCTTTGAAATTCAAAAGGGGTTTTTTAGAATCAAATGGTTTTGAGCCAAAATAGCTATGCAAACACAATTAAAAATGCAAGATAAGTGCTTAGAAACTTACAGAACTCCTTAGCAAAGCTCCAGCTGCACTTGATTTGATTTGGTAAAGGCTTTCACAAGAGGTTTGAATATTGGTGAAGATTTTGGAACTTTGGAAAGCTTTGTGTTGGATGGATTGTTTCTGGTTATTTGTGGAGTTTTGTAGGCTAAAATGAGTAGAGTTTCTGCTCTTGAAATGGTGTTTTTAACTGTCCTTGAATCCTTGGGCATTGCCTTCTATTTATAGGCCAAAATCAAATCTTTTTCATCATTACACAATCCCAAAATTCAGCTGACTTGTGGCCAAGATTAAGCTGAATCCCTTTGCATTAAATGCTAATGGATAGAGGCAACCCTGCCTTGTACCAAGGGGCAAGATCCAGCTTGATTTCAGCCACAAATTCAACTAATTCTAGAAGGTAATGATGAAGAACATAGCTGATTTGCAATTGGCTAATGCTTGGGGATCAATCCTTGCAATCTCAATGGTTGGTCAATAAAAACGTGCACTGTAATGTGCAGAGATTGAGGGATGAAAAGGCTACTTATGGCTGGTGTGAGAGGGTGAAAAGCTGCTGCAAAACAGAGTAGGCAATCATGGTTTTTTCAAGTGAAAAATCCAGCTGGTTTGACTGGTTTTGGGGGGAGCAAGCAGGAGGAAAGTCCTCAAGCAGGTGGCTGGCAACCTTGTGGTGGTTAGCAGGTCACCTGGGAGGGACTAGAGCTGCCCAAGGGCAAGCCCACTTGCTTGTCACATGCTAGGTTGGAAGAAAAAGCTTCCAACCTTGGCATTAATGGCAAGTCCTTCAAATCTGGCTTTGCTTGGCCCAATCAGCCATGAATGCTACTTAAAATAAATATGAAAGTGATATGCAACAAATTCTGGAATTAAATCAAAGAAACCAAAAATCTGCAGAAAAATCGCAGACTTCGCAGTGCGAAGTGAGCTTCGCAGTGCGAAGTCCTCAATTTTGAAATGTTGACTTTTCTATTGACTTTTGTTGACTTTTGACTTTTTTCCCCTCTTTTGATTCTTTTTGATTTTGTTTTAAAATGCGTAGGACAAAATTAGGGTACTACAGCTGCCCCTACTTAATTGTGTCTTCGCATAGAGTGCGTGAGTGCCGAGGGCATCTCATGAACTCTTGGCGAAGATCAATTAAGTAAAAAGAAAGACCCGAATTTTGTCCTTCGCGAAATGCAAATGCAATGGTTGGTAGGGGTTGATCGTATCCAGCCGCTAACACTGGAGGTAGATCCACTGGGGGATGAAGGTAATCTTATCTAGGCACTGCTTCTAGAGGTCGATTCCTGAGGATGGCGATTTACTCTAGGATGTCACTAGAGGTGGAACGTTGAGGTAGGTGATCTTATCTAGGTACTGCTTCTAGAGGTCGATACCTAAGATGGAGGTTTACTCTAGGATGTCACTAGAGGTGGATTCCTGAGCTAGGTGATCTTATTCAGGTACTGCTTCTGAATGTTGATTCCTAACGAGCTGTGATCTTATTCAGCCGCTAACACTGAAGGTCGATACACTGGGGGAGGTGATCTACTCTAGGTACTGCTTCTAGAGATCGATACCTAAACTAGGTGATCTTATTCAGGCACTGCTTCTGAATGTCGATTCCTAACGAGCTGCGGTCTTACCCTAAATAGGTGCCCCTGGTTGAATGTTGATGGATGTTGGTGAATATGTGATACTCACTGGAGAATCCTTGTTGAGGATGCATGATTTATGAAATGAAATGCATGTGTATGAATGGTTTTAAATATGCATGCATGAATGAAATAATGTTGGTTGGGTGCCGAGCAGAGTCGGTCTTTTGTGGTTGTGTTACTGACAGTTGAGCTTTCTCTTTTTTGTTGTGTTTTTGTTGGTCGGTTTGGAAGGACAAGGTCCTTTGCCTACATACCCAAATGGGATCAAAACCGGTTGTAGTTCGAGCCTAAGCCCGAAAATTTGTGTGGGTTTGCCAATAATGATTGGACTTTTGTTTGGGGTTGAGATTCCCTGGGGAATAGTCAATGATGGTTTGGCTATGGGGATGTAAGGATCATTTTGGAAGCATGATCGATATCCAGCCTTGTTTGGTGTTTGGATGCTTCAGGGTGTTTATTGGGGAATTTTGCTTCTCGCTGACCCTTGGGGTTCTTGCGCTCCGCGTGCCGCGAGCTACACACTTGCCTTAGCTAAGGAGCATAAGTCCTTTGGTGCAATATTTTGGTGGGAATTACCGCAATTCTTTCAGAATTCACGAAGATTCAAAATAAAGCAAAGTTTGTTTGTTTTGTTTTCTCTTTTGGGAAGAAAATTCTTTTGTTTATTTCCCATGTTTTAAAGCATTTTCATCATGAATAAAACAAAATTTCATGCGCTATTGAGAACATAAAATAACAAAAGAAGAAATTTATTCAATGCAGATTTGACCTCTTGAATGGGTAAAAAAAATACACAAAGTGAGATAGAGAAAGACAAGAAAAAGCAAAAAGAAAATGTTGGTTTTGGCACAACACATGCTATTTCCTTATGACTTCGAGATTTTCGTTTGTTGGAAGATGCTGACGAGACCGATTCCTCTCCTCTTGAATCTTGTCCGGAGCTTGGATGCTGCAGTCATTGCCTTTCTTTTTGTTAACCCCTAACTTTTGCCTGGATCGCTCTTTCGAGTTTTTCAATCCACCGGGGTGTATTTCCTTTTTTGATGTCCTTAATTTTTGCCTAGACCGCCTTTTCAGGTTTTCAATCTAGCAGGACGCTCTCTATTGCCTAAACCGCCCTTTCAGGTTTTCGATTTAGCGAGCTTTTTTTTCTTCTTTTTTTTTTTTCTTTAGGCATAATACCTCTTGACTGCATCGGAGTTTATTGATAGTGGGAACTCCTCTCCGTCCATAGTGGTGATGATCAGGGCTCCGCCTGAGAAAGCTTTCTTTACCACGTACGGCCCATCATAGCTGGGAGTCCACTTCCCTCGGGGATCTTTGTGGATAGGTAATATCTTCTTGAGCACTAGGTCTCCTTCTTTGAATTCTCGAGGACGGACCTTCTTGTCGAATGCTCTCTTGAGCCTCCTTTGATAGAGTTGTCCGTGACATATTGCCGTCAGACGCTTCTCCTCTATGAGATTCAGTTGGTCGAACCTTGTTTGGACCCATTCAGCTTCTTCTAGCTTGGTTTCCATCAAGACCCTTAGCGAAGGAATTTCCACCTCTACGGGGAGAACAGCTTCCATACCGTATACTAAGGAGAAGGGGGTTGCCCCAGTTGAAGTGCGAACGGCTGTTCTGTAGCCATGTAGCGCAAAGGGGAGCATCTCATGCCAATCCTTATATGTTGTCACCATCTTTTGGATGATCTTCTTTATGTTCTTATTGGCTGCTTCTACCGCACCATTCATCTTTGGTCGGTAAGGGGAGGAATTATGGTGCTCAATCTTGAAATCTTTGCATAACTCCTTCATTGTCTTGTTGTTTAGGTTTGCCCCATTATCGGTGATGATTTTGTGGGGAGTACCATAACGGCAAATGATTTCCTTCTTGATAAATCGGGCTACCACTTGTTTGGTTACGTTTGCATACGAAGCTGCTTCTACCCATTTGGTGAAGTAATCGATGGCAACGAGGATGAAGCGATGTCCATTTGACGCTTTGGGCTCGATCATTCCAATCATGTCTATGCCCCACATAGAGAATGGCCAAGGTGAAGTTATGACGTTCAGTGGAGTTGGTGGCACATGCACTTTGTCGGCGTAAATCTGGCACTTGTGACAAGTCTTGGCATAGTGGAAACAATCAGCTTCCATGGTTAACCAATAGTAGCCCGCCCTTAGGATTTTCTTTGCCATTGCATGCCCATTAGCATGGGTTCCAAAAGATCCTTCGTGGATTTCTTTGATGAGCATGTCCGCTTCATGTTTATCCACACATCTGAGCAGGACCATGTCATAATTTCTTTTGTAGAGGGTATTTCCACTGATGAAGAACTGGGATGCCAATCTTCTGAGGGTCCTCTTGTCGGTGTGCGAGATACTTTCTGGATACTCTTGCTCTTCGAGGTATCGCTTGATGTCGTAGAACCAAGGTTTGTTGTCAAGTTCTTCTTCGACTGATGCGCATACAACTGGTTTGTCTCTACGATCCATCCTTATGATTGGTGCTTCGTTGTAGGAATTTACTTGGTACATTGATGATAATGTAGCCAAAGCATCTGCTACCTGATTTTCTTCTCGAGGTATGTGGTGGAAATTGATTTCATCAAAATGCTTGATCAATTCTACAACCCGGGCTTGGTAGGGAATTAAATTGGGATGTCTCGTTTCCCATTCTCCTTTGACTTGATAGATGACTAAGGCTGAGTCACCGTATACTTCAAGGTTTTTGATCCTTAGATCAATTGCTGCTTCGAGGCCTAGGATACATGCTTCATATTCTGCCATGTTATTGGTGCAGTCAAAGCACAACCTTGCTGTGAAGGGTTGGTATCCATTTCTTGGGGAGATTAAAACTGCTCCGATTCCGTGCCCCATGGCATTTTGAGGCGCCGTCGAAAGCGAGCTTCCATTGAGCTCCTGGTTCTGGTCCTTCATCATCGCTTGTGACTTCTTCGTCATTCAAAGCTACGACATCTTCGTCTGGGAAGTCAAATTGTATGGGCTGATAATCCTCCAATGGTTGGTGAGCAAGGTGCTCGGATAAAACACTCCCTTTGATGGCTTTTTGAGCAACATATTGGATGTCGTACTCAGACAGCAGCATTTGCCAACGGGCTATCTTCCCTGTGAGGGCAGGCTTTTCGAAGATGTACTTGATGGGATCCATCTTTGATATCAACCAAGTTGTATGGGTCAACATGTATTGCCTTAGACGTCGAGCAGCCCATGCTAAAGCGCAGCAAGTCTTTTCAAGTGAAGTATACCTTGTTTCACAGTCGGTAAACTTCTTGCTTAGGTAGTAGATTGCGTGCTCTTTTCTTCCCGTTTCATCTTGTTGTCCTAACACACAACCCATTGATCCTTCAAGTACGGTTAGGTATAAGATGAGGGGCTTACCCGGAACCGGAGGTATTAAGATCGGTGGTTCTTGCAGGTATTGTTTGATCTTGTCAAACGTCTCTTGGCAATCCTCGTTCCAATGAACGGCTTGGTTTTTCCTTAGCAGCTTGAAGATTGGTTCGCAGGTAGCTGTCATGTGTGAGATGAACCTGGCGATGTAGTTCAATCTTCCTAAGAAACCCCGGACTTCTTTCTTGGTATTTGGCGCTGGCATTTCTTGGATGGCCTTCACCTTATCGGGATCCACTTCAATACCTCTTTGGCTGACGATGAAGCCCAATAACTTCCCGGATCTAACGCCAAATGTGCACTTGTTAGGATTTAAGCGCAGCTTGAATTTTCTTAGGCGTTCGAAAAGCTTATGTAGATGGACTAGATGATCCTCCTCCGTTTGGGATTTGGCAATCATATCGTCGACGTAGACCTCAATTTCCTTATGGATCATGTCGTGGAAAAGAGTCACCATTGCTCTTTGATATGTTGCCCCGGCATTTGTTAATCCGAAAGGCATTACCTTATAGCAGAATGTTCCCCATGGGGTGATGAATGTAGTTTTCTCCATGTCCTCTGGAGCCATCTTGATTTGGTTATATCCCGAGAAACCATCCATAAAGGAAAAGACTGAGAATTGGGCTGTGTTGTCCACCAATATGTCGATGTGTGGTAGCGGGAAATCATCCTTTGGGCTTGCTCTATTCAAGTCCCGATAATCCACACACATTCTCACCTTGCCATCCTTCTTCGGAACTGGCACAATGTTTGCAACCCATGTTGGATACTTGGTTACAGCTAAGAAGCCGGCATCGAATTGCTTTTTGACCTCCTCTCTGATCTTGAGAGCCATATCTGGTCGAGTTCTTCTCAATTTCTGCTTCACTGGCGGGCATTCCGGCTTGAGTGGCAGCTTGTGTACAACAATATTAGGGTCTAAACCCGGCATGTCTTGATACGACCAAGCGAATACGTCCACGTACTCTTGCAGAAGCTTGATCAACTTTCCTTTCACACCCTCGTGCAGGGAGGCTCCTATCTTGACCTCTTTCTTATCCTCTTCGGTCCCCAAGTTGACCTTTTCAACTGATTCTTGGTGAGGTTGTATTACCCTATCCCCTTGATTTGCAAGTCTAGACAATTCTTCAGGCGGTTCATAATCGTCCTCTTCATCATCTTCCGTTTGATTAATCGGGCAATCGAAGTCATAAGGGTTTAAGGCTAGTGTTGTTTTTGGAGGGTGGATTTGTAGATCTGCATGAGTATGATTTTTTTAGGCTTTTTGTAGAAAATTTTTTTTAAAACAAATGCAAAAAGAAAAAGACTCAAATGAACATAAAAGATTGCTTTTATTCATGATTGTAAACAACTTTTAAAACATGGGGGCCCCACACGACTAATCATTTGCCTTGGGCAGAGCTAAATGATTTTTTTATTTAAAAGTAAAAACAAACAAACATGGTTTATTACTTGATCCTGGTAATGATCTCGGGAACTGCGATAGCCCTCCAATTGTTCAAAGCTTCATCCGAAGCGCAACGATACACCAAATCAGGCACGTCTTCGTCTACATCTTCGAGTAGAGCCACTTGATCTTCATGGATAAACCCCGCACTGATGAATGTTTCCGAAATGGGGAGGATCCCTTGCTTTGGAGGCTTTGAGAAAGTTTCGGCTGATGGATGATATCCCAACCCGAAGCGATTTTTCTTCTCCGGTATGTCCACTAATTTGCCCCATCCGGTGGGTCGGCTTTCTTCTAGGGCCTCTCTTATCGCCCTCCATGATGACATGGCTTGTCCTAGCCTCTTCCTTGGGCTTCGAGCTCAATGTCACGACATTCGCCACTTCCAAAGATTGGAATGGGACGTCCACAGCTTCTTCATCCGTTTCTATATAACGGAAAGATGAGAGATGGCTTACCATCATGTCCTCTTGCCCGGAAACTACAATCATTTGGTTATCAATGATGAATTTCAGCTTCTGGTGCAGGGTAGAGGTAATGGCTCCGGCTGCATGGATCCATGGTCGTCCGAGAAGACAACTGTATGTTGGATTAATATCCATGCCTTGGAAGGTTATGGTGAAAACCTTAGGTCCGATTTGGACCTGGTAAGTCGATCTCCCCTATGACGGCTCTTCTTGACCCATCGAAAGCTTTTACGACCAAGGCGCTAGGCTTCATTACGGTCCCTTCACATGATAGTTTGAGAAGGGTAATCTTGGGCATGACATTCAATGATGACCCCGTGTCCACTAGCACTCTTGAGAGGATGTGGTCCATGCATTTCACGGAGATATGTAAGGCGCGGATTATGAATGTGCCCCTCGTCGGGTAGCTCATCGCCATTGAAACCCAAGTACCTACTTGAGGTGATATTTCCGACTATCCCGTCGAATTGGTCCACCGGAATGTCCTTGGTGACATGTGCCTCACTGAGGATCCGCAGTAGTGCTTCTCGGTGTGCTTCCGAGCTGAGTAGTAAGGATAGCATGGAGATCTTAGAGGGAGTTTGACCTAGCTGGTCAATGATCTTGTACTCGCTCTTTTGGATTATCCTTAGGAACTCTTCGGCCTCTTTTTGCGGGAATTGTCTTTTGAGAAGGCCCCGCTTGGTTCTCTTCTTCCTCCACGCTCTTTTCTTTGAGCGGCTCCTTTGGTAGTACAGCTGGTGTCTTCCCGAGTTCTTTCGGAGCGAAGACTCTACCACTTCTAGTCATTCCTCCAACACCGGTAATGTTAGTGATGCTGGGCTCAATTTTGGCTAGTGGTTTTCCTTCCACATAGGCCACAGGTTGGTAATTCCATGGTACCCTCTTTGTGCTTTCAAAAGAGAAGGGTGCAGGTACGTGGAATGTTATGGGTTGTATTGGCATTGGTACCTCTCTCCTTTGGTATGGGATCTCGAGAGGTTTTGGGCCGTTAGACTCTAAGGTAGCAACGTCCGTGCCATCCTTTATATAACCAATTTGGATCCAACCTTGGTCCATTAACTCTTGAAGACAGCTCCTCAACTCTTCGCACTCGTTCGGGTTGACCTTGCAGGCTTCACAGTTGGCGTGCATTTCCTCGAACAGTCCAAAGCCGGTTAAACGCTCCCTTATGGTTGACAGGGGAGTTTTAACATTGGATACCCTTTTGACTGGACCAAAGTCCTCTTGTTCCTCCACCGCATTTATAGAGGGACCCGCATGCCCCGGCAATGGGTTGTTCTTCACATTGGGGCTTTCCTCTTTGAAGGATAACAGCTTCTTGTCAATAAGATCCTGCACCTTGTGTTTGAAAACTCTACAGTTTTCGACATTGTGCCCCACGGATCCTGCGTGGAAATCGCATTTGGCATTTGCGTCGTACCACTGTGGATATGGTGGCGACATTGGTGGTAGTAGTCTTGTCTCGACCATACCCTTTTGGATTAGGTATGGCAGGATTTGACCATAAGACATGGGTACAGGATCAAACTGCCTATTAAAATAACTGTTCCTCGAGCTCGCTTGATTCCTTGGTGGGTACCCGCCTTGTTGCGGTTGCTGTTGATTTTGCTGCGGCAACACTACTGGTTGTCGAGGTGGAGTTGCGGGAATTACTTGAGGTGAGTAACGCCCTTGAGCCGTTGCTGCTGCCACATAAGGATAGTAGTAGTGAGGCATTTGATTCGGTGGTGGGTAGGATGGTCCCATTAGAACGGCATTTGTCTCCCCCTCTTTCTTTTTGTGAAAGTTGCTGGGGGGCTTTCTAGCTCCACCTTGAGCTTCTGAAGAGCCTTGGATTTTTCCTCTCTTCACTCCGTCTTCTATTCTTTCACCGACCATGACTAGATCGGAGAAACCGGCAGACGTACTTCCAATCATCTTATCGTAATAGGGGCCTTGAAGTGTGCCCATAAAAGTGTCGATAAGCTCTCTTTCCAATAGTGGTGGTTGTACACGAGAAGCTAGTTCTCTCCACCGCTGAGCGTACTCCTTGAAGGACTCGTTGCTTCTTTGCAGGAGGTTTTGTAGTTGCATCCTATTTGGAGCCATGTCCAAATTATATTTGTATTGCTTTAGGAAGGCATCGGCTAGATCCTTCCAAGTTTGGACGTGGGTACGCTCGAGCTGCATGTACCAATCCAAGGACGCTCCGCTTAAGCTATCTTGAAACACATGCACCATGAGTTTCTCGTTCATTGCGTAGGCTGCCATCTTCCTACAGAACATCCTTAGATGGTTCCGAGGGCATTGAATTCCTTTGTATTTCTCGAAGTCCGGTACTTTGAACTTCGGAGGAATTACCACGTCGGGCACTAGGCACATGTCCAAGGCGTTGTGGGCACCGTATGAGCTGAACCCTTCGACAGCTTTCAACCTTTCTTCCAAAACTCGATACATTTGGGTGGTATCATTGTCTTGGTGGGTGGTGTCGGGAGCAGATTGCCTTAGTTGGCTATTTTCCATATCGTGGGGAATTACTTCATGCTGAGTAGTGGAGGTTCCTTGAGGACGACGCTCTTCATTCCTTACGGGGATTGTGAGCGGTGGTGGAGGTGGTCCTTGACCCTCATTTTCGAATGGTGGGGTATAACCCACAGGTAAACCATAAGGAGGCCATTGCACATTGGATGCATCCGTTGTTGGGCGAGGGTGGCTTTCTCGTGCCGATAGAGCTTGCATTAATTCTAGCATCTGATCCATCTTTCCTTTCATTCCATCAACCTCTTCTCTCAAAGCCGCTTGAGTTTGTTCCAAATTGTCCATGATCCTTTGTTTGTTAGCTCGTGTTCCGTACGAGTGTTGAGTATCTGGTTCTTGGACCGAGGGCTTTCGGGGTTTTCGGGCTATGATTGCTTTGAACTGTTTGAATGGGAATGAATGAGTTTTTTTGAAAAAATATGCATGAAGATGCATGTGGATGTATGTATGCTAAACATGCGTTGTTGTTTTTTTTTTTGCTTTATGGAGTTTAAAGGTGCACGATTAATATTAGCAATTCAAAATATTAAAGACCGGGAAGTTGATTATACTTCAAAATATATTTGATTAAATAACATTTGTTTACAAAGTGTAACTAATGCTATTACAAATCAAATAGCCGCTCGCTTCTCGGCTTTGCTCATCTCCTCCCTATAGAAATCTATGGTGTCCTTGCAGAACTTCATAAACTTCTTGATCTCCATAGGGATGACAAAGTAGGGCATGACCATCTCGGCCTCCGCTAGCTTCTTTGGAAGTTGGGTGATCACCAAATTTGAGAATGCAACCAATTTAGTGAAATCCTCACTTAATCGGGTGGCGTCTTGCCATACATACTCAATCACTTCCTTGCGCTGGTCTAGCTTGACTCTTGCACTTCTAATTTCATCGTGTAGTTGTGCAATGTGGTCCCCATGAGCTCTTGCAATCTTGTCGAAGTACTCTTCGAATTTCTTGATGTCTTCTTCGAGAAGATTGCACCTTAGCCTCCCTTGATGAGAGAGACTCTCATGTCTTTGCCGCTGGACGCGTTCGGCTTGAAGCTGCTCTTTGTAGTCTTTCACTACTTCTTGGAGCTGTTGATTTTTCTCTTGGAATTTCAACCTCCATTTCTGTTGAGCTTCGATGGCTAGTTCGCCAAACTTCTTGAGCTCTTGGTTGGAATGTAGAATTCTTTCCAACTCTTCGTCCTTGGCCACAAGGTTAGCATCCGCACTAACCAAGCCGCCTCCTATCCAATCTTGCTTCCCTTCGGAGATCCTTAGCCGTTTTTGGCATACTAGGAGAGAGTTCGTCACTTCATCACGGTCTCTCTTCGTCCTTGTGATCTCTCCCAAAGCTAGAAGGTTTTTCAATTCTAACTCTTGAATTTTAGCCTTGAGCTCTTCCTCCACTTTGTTGGGAACGGTTGTGCTTGGCTTAGGAATCTTGAGCTTGAAGACGAGCGTATTCTTGTTCCCGGAATCCATATTTCTTTTTTGCTAATATTTGTTCGTTCTTTTTAAACTCCTATAAAGCAAAACGATGCGAAAATTACTTTCATGAATGCAAATGTTATGCAAGGGTATGGTTTATGAAGGTTCGGAACTTCCCCCCATCCTCACATGTAGGCTCTAAATGGTGAAATATCCTAAGAAGAGGTCCTTAGAGTCATAGACCTCACATGGAATTAGGGTTGTCTATGGACATACGTCGACATGACTTCAATTAATTCCACGTGAAAATCTCATCTAAGCGGGGTTGGACATCCTACCTCACGGACATACGTCAACGCGGGCTTCCGCACACAACCTCCTTCTAACTTAGTTTTTTTCTCAAGCTCGGGTAGAGAGCCTCACACGTCCGGCATTAACCCGAACAATGTGGAGTAACATCACTCAAGTAACCCCCGCATTTGATATATAGGATATGAATATAAAGCAGATAAAGCAAATATAAACATAATATAACATGTATAAATAAAGTAAATAAACATGACACGCAAAGAAAATAAAACAATTGACCTTAAACCAAATAAGTTAGGCTTGACTCATTAGTGGGAACAGGGTCCCCAGTGAAGTCGCCAGCTGTGCGCACCTCGTTTTTTTTTCCTCGGGAAAAAAGACGCGCAAATCCTCCGAGGACGTCCGCGAACGCTCGGAGGGGGCCTTTGTGAAGCCGCCACCAAAGTTTTTGTGTAAAGGGAACGTTGATAAACCCTTAAGTTTTTTTTTTTGTTGTAAAGGGAAACGGTAATAAAACCCTTTAGACGATGAGGATAAGGATTTGGTCATCGCAACCATTGTCGGGTTCGAGAGTCGATTACGCAAGGGGAAGGTATTAGCACCCCTCACGTCCGTTGTACTCAACGGGAACCTTCTATTTGGTTTAAAGCTTGAATTGTTTTTTTTAATACTTTGCGTGCATGCTCATTTACGTTAAACATAATAAAGGGGGGGAAAGAGATAAAAACAAATGAAAGAAAGAAAAAAAAAGTTTTTATTATTGCGCTTGACAAGATGTCGATCTTGCTCCTACGTATCTCCCGGTAGTCGGAGAATTCAAAGCGTACGTAGTTCTTTGGTAGAAAAACGTACATGTGTTGGTTGATTTTAAATGGACGATGTTTTAACCGAATTCTTGCGATTAGAACGTAGCTTGTATGCTCGCACTTGGAGACTTATTAAGCGTTTGTTCGTGAATCACATTAGAATTGTTAAAAGGTACGTCCGTTAGAGTAAAGGGTTGAATTGGTCGCTATGGGACCAAGGGAGGTGCAATGGACTCAAACGAGTCAAACATTGACCGAGTGGACTCAAACGAGTCGGGCGATTGTTCGATTGATCCACTGAGATCAAGAACGGGTACAATGGACTCGGACGAGTCGAACATTGACCGAGTGGACTCAAATGAGTCGAGGGGTTGAGTCTAATGGCCAACGGGGGACCAAAAGTTTTGGATTGACCACGAGGGGCCAAGATTTGGTTTGGTTAGGGTTGTACATATTGAAAAAAAGGGGATGACGATTGTCCGAGCGACGAGACATACGTCACGCATTCGTACAATCGGGGCGATGGAGAGACATACGTCACACCATCCCTTTTTCATTCATGTTTTTGGGTCGAATCACTTAGAAATCCCAAGGTATGTCAAAACATTTGGTTTGAAAACCCAAAATGGGAAGGTTTAGCAAATTTGCTAAAAAACGCGCAAGTTCGTCTCATTTTGCGAAAATGCGAACGTAAACGGTGTATGTTCATCTTTGAGTTTTGAACATCATGAACAATATTTATTGTTCAAGTTTAGATTGAAATGATGAACATAGCTTGTTTGTTCATGCTTGTTTGAGAGTTTGGGAAGATAACTTGTTTTGCAAGTTATCCACAAAATGGTCATACGAACTTGTGTTTTTGTCAAAATTATGCAAAATCCTTGTTATGGTTTGAAGAACATGGGTTTAAAAACTCTTAGGTTCTGAGCTCTGGGGCTAGAACCTCAAAAATTGGTCATTTTGACACAAAAACTCAGATTCTGAGTTCTGTCATGGTCGCACTGCGACCATGACTTCGCACTGCGAAGCATGCGAAATTTTGGGTTCAGAAGCTGTTTCTGAACTTTTGTTCAGAAACAACTTCTGAACACACTCAGGACCTTATAGGTGGGTGAAAAGCTTTGAGTTTTTGGGGTGAAAAAGGTTGGACAAACCAGTTTTGATGTTTTGAAAACCTTGGGATTTCTTTGAAATTCAAAAGGGTTTTTTGGAATCAAATGGTTTTGAACCAAAATAGCTATGCAAACACAATTATAAATGCAAGATAAGACCTTAGAAACTTACAGAACTCCTTAGCAAAGCTCCAGCTGCACTTGATTTGATTTGGTTGAAGGCTTTCACAAAGGTTTTGAAGATTTGTGATGAACTTGAACTTTTGTAAGCTTTGTGTTGGATGGATTGTTTCTGGTTATTTGTGGAGTTTTGTAGGCTAAAATGAGTAGAGTTTCTGCTCTTGAAAATGCTGTGTTTACTGTGTTTGAACAAGTGCTTGTAACCTTGGGCATTGCCTCCTATTTATAGGCCAAAACCAAATCTTTGTCATCATTACACAATCCCAAAATTCAGCTGATTTGTGGCCAAGATTAAGCTGAATCCCTTTGCATTAAATGCCAATGGATAGAGGCAACCCTGCCTTGTACCAAGGGGCAAGATACAGCTTGATTTCAGCCACAAATTCAACTTATTCTAGAAGGTAATGATGAAGAACAAAGCTGATTTGCAATTGGCTAATGCTTGGGGATCAATCCTTGCAATCTCAATGGTTGATCAATGAAAACGTGCACTGTAATGTGCAGAGATTGAGGGATGAAAAGGCTACTTATGGCTGGTGTGAGAGGGTGAAAAGCTGCTGCAAAACAGAGTAGGCAATCATGGTTTTTCAAGTGAAAAAAACCCAGCTGGTTTGACTGGTTTTGGGGGAAGCAAGCAGGAGGAAAGTCCTCAAGCAGGTGGCTGGCAACCTTGTGGTGGTTATCAGGTCACATGGGAGGGACTAGAGCTGCCCAAGGGCAAGCCCACTTGCTTGTCACATGCTAGGTTGGAAGAAAAAGCTTCCAACCTTGGCATTAATGGCAAGTCCTTCAACTCTGGCTTTGCTTGGCCCAATTAGCCATGAATGCTACTTAAAATAATTATAGAAATGATATGCAACAAATTCTGGAATTAAATCAAAGAAACCAAAAATCTCCAGAAAAATCGCAGACTTCGCAGTGCGAAGTGAGCTTCGCAGTGCGAAGTCCTCAATTTTGAAATGTTGACTTTTCTGTTGACTTTTGTTGACTTTTGACTTTTTTCCCCTCTCTTGATTCTCTTTTTTTTTTTGATATAAAATGCGTAGGACAAAATTAGGGTACTACAGAGGTCTCCAGGTTCGAACCTTAGCCTTTGCATGTAACTTTAATCATTTTTGTATGTTTCTTCCATGCATTTCTTGTGCTTAGATTTAATCTATAATATTTTTTTTTTTGTTTTTCAAAAAAAAAAATCAAAAGAAAACGACAACAAAGCACCAATGGAGCTGACAAAGGAGAGACAACACCAGAAGGTGAAAGTCTTATAATTAAGCCTTAGACTAGCATCAAACTCTAAACCTGCACCCCAAAGCTTGGAGTCCACACCTCTCAACCAAGTGGGTTCTGTTAAACAAAACCACTAGGAAAGCTAGTAAAACAACAGACTTAAATAAACACAACCATATTTAAGACAGATAAGTCATTTTCGGCAGTCCACGTGATCTGCTTAAACTACCTCCCACGTGACTTAAGTCATGTTCGACAGCATCAGCGTGACTTAAGTCACGTTGAGCTAACGTGAGTTAAGTCACGTAGGTACAAAGCCAACATAAGTTAACTCATGTTGGTTTTAGATAAGTTTAGATTCCATCAATTTTTAACAAGATGCTATTTTTTTAAGACCCCAAACATACAATATGTTATTTTCATTTTTTAAAAACATGTCATGTCGTAGAAACAACAATCCTAAGTGTTTTGCGCTATTTGATTTGACAGAGTAATGCCACAGTAAAATAGCAGAGTCTTGTTAATCTTCTTCATGGTCTTCAGCTCCTTATATAGGTAGAGATTTGAGAGACGTTGGAGAAGAGTGTTAGCGTATTATTGAGAATCTTCAAATCAAGGACGTTGAGCCATTACCTGATATGGATAGTTCCGTTGGATAGTCATTCGAAAATCCTTTGCTGAAACAGGAAGTATCTGTTCATTCTTATTGCCCTTGAAGTTCTTTGTTTGTTTCTACACGTGGTCAAAAGAAGACAAAACTGTGCTCAGATCCTTTGATGTGGACAACAACAAAAGACGATGAATCTGACGTGGAGTCTGGGTCCCTCAGGTGCTTCTGAAGTCTGAAGGTCTTTCAAGTCTGATGGGTTCTTTTGAGTCTGACTAGGTCTTCTGAGTCTGATGATCTCCACAGAGTCTGATGATCTCTTCAGCTTCTGAGAGGCGTCTTTTTCTTATGATCCAATGTGTTGACTTCTGGTTGACCTTTCTTCAGATCTTCTACCATAGTCTTTTGAGCTTCTCTTGTGCTTCTGATGCTTTAATACATGTTCAATACTTGATGGATACATTCTATGATCCTGCACACATGAGTGCTCGTCTTTTTGCTAATAATAATAATAATGTATGGCGTCTGCTTCGGAACCGTGTTGCAATAAAAGACAATTTGCTTAGGAGAGGAGTTGTTACTAATAATGATTACCTTTGTATAAGAGGTTGTGATGTGGTTGAAGATAGGAATCATTTGTTTATTAGATGTGACATTTTTAGTAGGTTATGGTCTTTGGTGGCAGATTGGTTATATTTTGAATTTGTGGGAAACGGTTTTTTAATGAACATTGAATACAATTTGGTGCTTTAGTTGATTTTTCGAAAAGAGATTGTACTTTGTTGAATATTGTGTGGACTTTTATGGTTTGGACAATATTGAAAGAACACAATGGTCGGATCTTTAAGCAAAAGGACGAAAACTTGAAAACATTAAGCGAGAAGATCAAATTTCAAACTTATTGCTGGTTGAAATCAAAATACGCTACTTTTAATTTTGAGTACTAGTTTTAGAGGTTGCATCCCCGTCAATGCTTATAATTTATTTTTAAGTTCCTATGATTTTTGTGATTTCGTTGTTACAAACCTTATTTTGACAGATTGTATCATTTAATCGTTTTGGCACGCCTCGTGCTATAAAGGATCCTTGTTAATGATAATTCCATTTTGACTTGTTAAAAAAACATTATTAATTTTTTTATTTTAATTTTTTTATGCTAAATATTGAAATAATTGTCATTTTCATTGGATTACCTAAAAAAAACATGAAGGTGGTTCTATTGCATCAAATATAACCAAGGTGAGATAAAAACCTTTGAACATAATAAAGGTTATTTTTACTAAATCTAAATTAAATATAGGACTTGTTTGTTACAGATTAAAAAAATGATTTTGACATTCAATAATTTAAAGATTATTTTTAAGAGATTTTATAAATAAAAAAAGAATCATTTATGTGTTAGTTGATTGAAATAAAAATCACTTCTTTATAAAAAACAATTTACTTTGTTTGGACACAACTACATAAAAGAGATTTTTTTTTATGTCCATCTTTTAAACTTTATTTTCTCTCCACTCTCAAAATATATATTTAAAAAATGTAACAAACAGATATAATACTTTTTAAATTAGATGCTTATATATATATATATTTTTTAAATTATAACATTTGGATACAATACTTTTTAAAGTGATTTTTTTCTTAGGGGCGCATGAGGCAGAGCCTTCAGTGCGAATTTTGCAGTTTTCATCCATTTTTCGAGCGTTCTTCGGTCTTGCAATGTCTTGGAACTTGAATTGAATTTTCTACAACTTGTATTGTATTCAAAGACCTCCTACGAACCATCGACTTTCAATCTTCATATCCTCCATTCTTCAAGTAATGTCTTATTTTGCTGACTTACAAGATTTCTCACTAAAACGACTCAAAACGCCTATGTAGGTGCACGATTTAGGATAAAACTGAATTACAACGACTCAAATGTAAACAATACAAAATGTTCCTCAAAGACCTCCTAAGAACCATCGACTTTCAATCTTCATATCCTCCATTCTTCAAGTAATGTCTTATTTTGCCGACTTACACGATTTCTCACTAAAATGACTCAAAACGCCTATGTAGTTGCACGATTCAGGATAAAACTGAATTACAACGACTCGAATGTAAACAATACAAAATGTTCCTCAAACCATTGATAACTCCTCTAAATTGTTGGAAATTTAGGTCTTAACAAACAGATTACATAAAACATGTTCAATAATTATGAATCAATAGCGGAAGCGAACAAAACATTGAACATGATTATGATCGGATCTACGACATGTTTGATTTATTAAGGATATTAAGAATTAAAGTATTAGGAATACCTGGATGAAGCTTTGATGACAACCTCTCAACAGCTATCTGATTAAGAGAAGAGAAACCATGATCTGAAATACACAACATAGGTTAGCTGCGGCTGATTTGGTTCTTCCTCAACCGGTACCTTTATGCCTCAAGTTCTCTTCAAATGGGGAGAAGAGAGAGTTTTGCTGTGTACGGTGTATTGGGGACCATAGCCTCTTTTATATTGGATGGCCATTAGGGTTTCCCATTATTCCGTTAATGGGCCATCCGGACATCAACCCATATTGAGTCCATATCAATGAAGTAATTATCTAAATAGAAATCTAATTAGCCTTATTACTTAAATTGATCATTAATCAATTAAGGCTCTAAATTGATAAATAACTAATATAATTATTATTACGATATTTGCCTACATAATGATATCAGAATATAATTAAATAATAAAATATTCCAACAGTCTCCCACTTGGGCTACATATCTTAATAATTATACCATAATTCTTTAGGCGCGCGTCTGAATGCTATTTATCTTTAGATTTCAACTTTACAATCTGGTCCACCTCATACATTAATGACGGGACCACCGCAGCTGTCGTCACTGACGTATAATGTGACGGAACCCCGACGACCACCATATCAATGCACTTGATGACATAGATCGATATGGATGAGTGGCATGGAAATTTAATGTGATGTGATCTCTAAATCATGTCTATTTCCAACTGGTCCAATTGAAAACTTTAGTGAGATCAAACTGAAATTTGCAAATTCAATATTTGCACAAAATGATACAGAAATTGTTATAACAAAAAATAACCTCATAAACTTTATTTCTGCAGAAAATCATAATATAAAGTCTGTATCGATACCAAAACTAAAGTATAAAACATAAAACAAAAGAGACTCCCACTAATCCAAGACATCCTTAATGACATCAATCATATGAAATACCTTATATGTCATGTCTTTGATTAGTGAGTCGGCTAGCATTAAAGTCCATCTTTATATGTTCTATTCAATTCAACAATAATCTATAAGGTAATGAACTCTATAAAATTTGTTGTTGAATAACTTTATGACTGAATTATGTCACTATATATAACTTAAGTGGTCTCTGAATACCTTTAACAATATGCAACCAAGTGACATAAATACTTACAGTCGTATTTCTTGAGTTAGAATGTGTATTATCTACTTACATCCAAAAGCTAGAGTCTGATACACAAATGATCTCCAAATTGTCAGATCCCTGATGTGAGCATAAGCTCTCTTGTTCTCCTTAAAAAATCCTTATGGTTGCGTTTTCAACAATTCAAACTTTGAATTGCTCAAATATCTGCCAAACAATCTTATTATATACGCTATTTCCAAATGCATATAATAAAATCGTACATAAAAATCCTATAGGCAAAGTGTAGGAAAATACTTAAATTTCTAAATTCATAAATTTCCTAATGGGCAATATTTGAGACTGAAAAGTCTCTCTCGGTGATTGAGATCATCCAAAAATTTCTTAACTTTAATGTCAACTTATTTTCAACTTTACTGATATAACTCTTTTGTGATATCCGAATAATACCTTGAGAAGAATCTCTAAGTATTGAAATGCCTAATACAAAAGAGGTGTCCCCAGGATCTTTCATCACTAACTTTTGTTAGAGATTTCCTTGGTTTCACATTACTAACATATATCATAGTTGACTAAATAAAATAAAATTGACACATTAAAACAGGAATATAAATTTACTCCCACTGAGCTTACTAAATCCACAACTCTACTTAATATTATCTCAAAACCAAATGAGACAATTACTTTATGAGAATTTGTGGTAACACTAAAGAGACAAATTTCTTAACTTATAAGTGGATTTCACGACTTTGCAAACCATCTACTTTGTATCAATTGACACAAAAGCTTTATTCCGTTGCACCATATTATATCATTAATGTCACCATTAAGAAACACTATATTGAAATCCATCTTATGCAGCTCCAAAATTATAATAAACAAACTAGTATCATGACTGTCTTAATAGAGTCTTTCAAATAAAATAAATAGAATTTCTCTTTTCAGTCAATTCTTTATGATACTAGAAGCCCTAGTTCTTGAGGGTGTTGAGTTTGATCTATATGAATTAATTTCATAACTAGATTGAGAGGAAGAACAATAATGTCCTTATGAGGTTCCAAATATACTATACTAATAGTAACAATATGAATTAGTTTAGAACCAATTCTTCCTCATTCAGTTTTATTCTATTTCCATATCTCTCCCCCAAACTCAATATCCTCAAGAAAACTTAACAATTTATGTCTCAAACATTTCCTTAAGTTGTGGGACGAAAAGCTTATAGTTTTCAAACCCTTAAACAATTATAGAATGTCATAAGTCATAACTGAATTGACTCTAATAACTAAACTTAAAAGACACATTGAATCATCATTTGAAAATAAAACTCAAAATATCTTGATTTAGTCAAAGAGAAATTAAAACAAAAATTAATTCAAATAAATATTCACCAAATTGTCTTTTAAATACAAAAATAAGCTAGTAACGACAATCTAAAATTAGTTTAAAAATGAATAAAACAATCTTTATCGACTTTGTCCATTCTAAATTGATATATCTTTCAACATCATTGGACATAAGTCAGTCAAGATTACCTTTCTTTATTTGCCCTTATCTTTTGAGGTATTTTCCGAATGAGCACTATTTTATTTTCCCTTGCTTCAACTTTTCTTTATTTGCACACTTTATGAATTGATCCTTTAAAGGATCATTTCTAACTTTAACTGTAACACCCCAATTTTATATTTTAAGTAATTCAATAAATTTTAATAGGCGTGGCGTGGTGAATATTATTATTAATGCTGTTTTATTTGAATGTGATGTAAATGTTGAGAGGGTTGAATTATATTGGTGAATTAATTTATGATACCAGAATTTAAATAATATAGAAAGAGAATTGAAAAACAAGTAGAAAAGAGTAGGAGGTGTAGAAAATAGGTTTTTAATAAGTGGGGGAGGGGAAAAGCGAAAGAATAGTGAATAGAAGAGGAAAGTTATATAAAGAGTGGCTAGACCAAATATAAATAAGGGTTTTGGGAAATTAGAACTCAGTTTTGCTGAACGTAGAAACAGAGAGAAGAGCAGCCGTCAGAGAAAGGAAAACCTAGCTACAACGAAGTCAAGCCAAACCAGAGATTTCAGAGGAATCGAGGTAAGGGGGAGAATCTTTGCACTTTAGGGTATCTTAATATATGATGGGGGGTGTTTAATTCTTAAGATGATGTTTCTGTTATGATGTGAGATTGTAATGGACGAAGGTAAAGACGGGGTTGAATTATTTATAATTAAGAGAAACTAGTTTACGGTTTACGAATAGAGGATTGACCATGAAGAGAGTGTGTGAATCAGTAGGTTAATGGAAAATTAGTGTTTGAATGATAGGGTAACCTTAGGATGATGTTTAGGGACGAATTGGGTGAGTTGGGGGGTCGAAATCGGAGCCGGGGAAGCTCCCATGGTGGAAAATTACAAAATCTGCGTTCTGATGCTGACAGAATCGTGACGCGATTTTGGCACAACTTTTTGACCATTTTCAGTTCCGAATTAAGCTTAGGTGTCTTCATAAAAGTTGTATATATAGATGTTATATTTCATGTGGCTTTGGAGTGACCTCATTTAGACATCCACAACTCGATTTATGGTCATATTACTACACACGGGTCGGCACGGTCGTGCACTCTGCCCAGGTTTAGGAAACGAAACATTTCCACCCCTCTCTGTCCCGAATTGGACTTAGGTCCCTTCATGAAAGTTTTAGATATAGATGTTAGCTTTCATTTCCCTTTGGTTTGAATCCATTTAGATCTCTATAACTTGAGTTATGAATAAAATACTGTACCTGGGTCATGCTGCGATATGAATAGTAAGTCTAAGAAAGTTGTTAGCGTGAAAAGTAAGCGTATACTAGGGTTCCGAACCTATAAACATAAATGAAGGGAGTCTAGTCTGGTGTCTTATGGGTAGTTCCCCAACCCCTTAACGAATTAATACATGGAAGAACTTTAGGGTGTTAGAGACAAATCCAAGAAGAAATAAAGAGAGAGGAGTATGATAGTGAATGGTGAGAATGAAAGCGCTTAGATAATGAAGTTGCTAATGACGTTGACTACTGAATATATAAATATGATGAAGTTGGTGAAACATACTCGTAATGATGATGTTAATTATATAAATGATGTGAGTGACGATGTATATTCATGATGACAACGTTTTCTTATGCTGATGATGTGAATAACGACGATATGTTTTGTTCCGGTGTTGTGAAAAATAGGAAGAGTTTGCATCTATGACTGTAAGCTTTTGTTGATGTGTTGACATTTAATACTTGATGAGTCTTGAGCCTAAAAAGATGAAGTAGTTTAAGCAGTAGAAGGAGAAGTGTGAGGGATGTAGATGAGTAGTTCACGGCGGAGTGATAACGACAAGATTAATCCATTGGGATATTTTTAAAAGGTCTAATATGGTAAGCTGATTAAGAGAGTATCAAATATGAAGAGATAAAGAAGTGAAAAGAGACGATGATAAGAAGGGATATAACGTAGGTGCCTTCCGAGTAAGTGATGAAGTTAAATATAATCTTCTTAAACAAATAATGAGCTTAGGAATATTGTTAAGTTAAAGAGTAAAAGAGTCAAGGTAATTAAGGAACTTAAGATGAATGTTAGGTAGGAACATATAAGGTGTGTATTGAGTAGTGAAAGATAATAGGAATGAGGATAGCGGTGAATAAGACGGGAATTGATTAGAAGAGAGCGAGATGAATAGGAAAGAAGATAAGAGGTAATAGTCATAATGTTTGACGATAATAATAATGACCAGTATCGAGAGAATAAAACCTTAAATTATAATGAAGTTTTAGTGAGGAAAGTTGCTGACGTAGAAAGTATCGATAAGGTGAGATAATAACTTTGAATTAGAATGAAGTTAAGATTAGGGGAATGGTCGAGGTTATAGATGACGACAAATGTGAGACGGGGATTAAGGTATAAAGTCGTAATAATGAGAGGGATAAGTAGGAAAGAGTTATTGACGATGGTGAGGTGAAACCTAGTTGTATAATGAGGAGACGTTATATGTAATGTTAATGGAGAAGTAAACATCTTAAAACTAAGAAGGAGGAATAGGGTGTGCTATCAGGATAAAATATCTAGAGAGCCTAGAATAGACGAGAGAATAGAGCATGTCCGTAAGATGAATAATAAAATAAAATAGAGGGTTGTTGACGTAGAAACGAGTCGTGCTTAAGGGATGGATTGATGAGGAGATAATGTAGAGATATAGACAGTAATAGAGAGTAATGATGAGGAATCATATGACTATGACAAAGAGTGATGACGATTGATATTATATACAAGTGTATAAATAAATAAGATGAGAAATGATGATACTTGCGTTAATATGATGATGAGAGTGATGATGTTTATATTATAATGATGATGAGAATGATGTCTATATTACTATGACGATGAGAATGATGATGTATATATTATAATGATGATGAGAATGATGATGTCTATATTATTTTGATGATGATAATGATGATGTTTATTTATGAAGACGATGAGAATGATGACGGTGTGTTTTGCATTGATGTTGTGCATATTAGGGAGAGTCTTGCATTTATGAATGTGAATTGATGATGATGTGATGATGTGTAATACCTGATGAGTCTGTCACCATGCATGCAAATAGAGTCGTGTCTAGGAATTATGAAGATGAAATGACGATGAAAATCCAGTAACATATCTCTGGCAATTTATGACGACGAAAGTCCAGTAACATATCTCTGGCAAATTATGACGACGATAGGTGTGGTACCACATTCATATAGGTCTTAGGGTGAGTCCATATGCATTTAAATGATGATACTTATACTTGGTGTTTTTAAGTGTGAATTGAATGAGATGATGATATGTATGATTAGTTGAGAAGAATATAATAAATGTTGATGATCATATGACGACAGAATATTGTTATTGTTGTATTATAATGTTGTGCGTGCTTTTCCCTAATATTATGTTACGGCAGGATTTCTTGTAACACCGCGATTTCCCCGCGCGAATAAGCACATAGTATATCAGAGTATTTAACAAATAACGGGATGTCATAAAATCATGAAAACATAAAACATACTTATTAACAAACAGGCTCCTCAAGATAACAACATCATGTCTGAAAATCTCTTTATTAGCAGCGGAAAGTAATTATAATATCATCTCATAATCAGCACTATGGCATAAAAGCCGAAACATTCGTCATAATTCAAAACTCAACATAAAGTGAATACTTTATTAAAAATCAGCATTGGAGTTTATAAAGTTAACTCCCAAAAACATAAGACAAACGTATTCCCAGTGTTACATAATATCAGAGCATCACGACCCCAATTCTATATACCACTAGGTACTCCTCGTCTAAGCGTCACAGCAAGCTACTTCGAGTTATCTGCACATTGTCAATATAAAGACAATGGACCAACAAAAACAAAAGGGTGAGATATCAAACAATCTAAACGAAAGCATAATAATGAGCAAGTAAAAACATAAGCACAGGATCATACTTCATTATCTCACCAATCATTTTATTCATATTCACACATCATTTTCATAAACAATCATCATCATCAATATTCAAACATCATCACATCAAGCACATCATGAACATCGCCACACGTCACGGTTATAACAATTTATCATCGACACATAATGCAATGAGACCCGACTTCACCTATATGCATGTGGTACCAAACGTCGCAAAATAATGCCAAATAGGGCATGTCAGGCCGGAGCCCCACGTCACTTTGCCAAACAAGGCTACGTCGCTTTACCATAATTTCAGGCCATCGTCACAAGATGCAATGAATGAGACTTCTAAAATGAAACAACAAAACACATGCAAGCATCATACATAAACCACATCACTGTCACTGTCATTCAAATTCACAATTACAGCAGTAGCACTGCTTTCACGTCATCATCGCAAACCGATCGTATCATCATGCAATACGTCACATAAAGCATTCACAAACAATCATTCATGCATTCCAAATAAAGCAAGGTTACAGCTCTTCAAATAGTCATAGAATCATAGAAAATGTTTTTAGAGAAACAACGGTTCAAACGGCGCGTCAAACGGACACCCGAGTCAAAAGTTATGAGTTTTACAAGTTTTCAAAAATCTGTCAGGACAGCGGTAACCGATTACAGCATTAACAGAGGCAAAAATCTGCAATTCTGCTACGAAAAATCCCAATTTCAACCCATCCCAAATCATCCCAAAAGCCATTTATCACAGAATACGAATTCATGGAATCACACACATCAACATACATCACAAACCACAATTATAGTGCACAACAACAGCATGTATCATGCCAATTTCATCATCAAAATCGCAGACCTCATGAATTGAACAAAAGGATCAAAATCCATACAATCACATATACCTAGAGTCTACCATACCCCATCATTATGCAATCCCTTAGAATGTAAGAACCCCACCCTTACCTTAGGTTTTCCGGTTCTAAACTCTATTGATCGCTTTCCGTAGAATCCCTTCCGGTCTCTCTTGCCTCAGCTTCGTTCTTCGCTCTTTGGTTTTCTCCCAATTTTGTTTTCACGATATGTTATGTTTTTATTCCTCTTCTCATTTTATAATTCTAATTAATTAGTTTAATTTACTAATAATCCAATTAAATTATTAACACTATTATTTAATTAAATACTATAATTTTTCTTTATTCAATTAAATAAACCCAACCACCAATATACTAATAAATATCAATATTTCTCACATTTGGGTTATGCCTTCTAAGGATCTAATTCGCTCAAACTCATATTCCTTATAATCTAAGGTCACTACCCTCTAACAAGGCACCAAAACACCAAGAACATCACAAACACAACAAGACATCACACATACGTCGCATCATCAATTAAAATAACTGAAAATAATTCCAAGTAAATCCGGGGCGTTACATTTCTCACCCCTTTGTTGTTGTTGTGTTGTTTTCTTTGTGGTGATTGTACTCTCGGGTACAGACACTCAGGTTGAGGAAGTTTAGCTGTGGGACAACTTAGAAGGTGGAGATGGAATATTTTATTTAGTAATCTATTAAGCATGTAGTCGCTACGAGCTCTGATTCTTGTAACACCAGGGTTGGGGTTGACGTTGAAATTAATTTGTTTTTAAGTCGAGAACTTGGAAATATTGTTATTTCGATTAATGATGTTGAATAACAAGGATAATCAATATTAATGAAATCAATGAAATGTTTTCTGCTGTTGAAATTATTATTTAAAGAAAGTGTTTATGTTATATGTGATATATTGACGAGTTTTGTAACATCCTCTTTATTAAATATATAATTATTATTTAATAATTATCGTCGGGAAATAAGGTGTTACATTAACAGTTATAAACTTAATTGTGCAAAGAGAATACTAAATGCTGAATTTTCGAACAAGTCATATATATGATAGTCGAAATTACTGAATTTTCGAACAAGTCATCTGATAGTCGAAATTATAATGTCTCAGCAAGATTAAATATTTACATAATATGCTCAATATTTTCTTTGCCTAATAATCTTAATGAAATATCACTCTCCAATGAGAGATTGTCTTTCTATATATTGCTTTAAAAGCACCTTAGTTTAAGCAAAGAAAATATGACAAAAATTGTCAACTTAAATAATACTGATAAGATTTCTGATTTTTTAACTTTATGATCACATAAGACCTATAAGATTTGGTGTATACTCACTTGTCAAACTTGATTCTCACATTAGATACTGAATTTGCAAGAGAATGCGAGTTTCACCAGCATTATATAAGGTCTAGATCCAAGAATAATGTTAATATTATTCTTTAATTCCTAAAAGTTAAAACTTTTAAGAGTTAAAAATTTAACTCAAATTAACATATACATAAATTGTATTAGCTTAAAGAGAACAAGAGAAGCAAAAACACTCACAAAAATACCTAGTGCACCATTAATATCAAGTCTTTAAACAATAATATCAATTGCTAGTGGTATTTTAAAACAATGATCAAACAATGACAATTTACTTTGACAAAGAATAAATTCTTATAATTGTCATATGTTTACCATTATATTTGTGTGAATGTAAACTCTTAAATATATAAATAAGTTTACACTCGTACAACATTATCACATATGTCAGTAAAATATTATAGAAACGTGCTTCTTTATTTGTAAAAGACCTTAACAAGATACCAAACGCACCATTAAAACACAATCTTTGGATTGCTAAGAATTAATTGCAAACGGTACTCTCAATGTAATGATCAAACATTGGTGATAAGTCCTATCAAATAATAGTCACCTTTGGGCATCCTATTATCCACATGGAAAATTACTTTACAATCACCACATATTTACCATCACAGGTATGTAACTATCCGGCCAAGTTGTGCCTTCCTTGGGGCCGACGACAACTCGCATAAATAATTACACACTACATCTTTTGTAACTTTAGTTAAGTCGAATCTACGCAATAGAGGTTACTTGGGCAACATTATTGTTTCAACCGACTCAACCGCAATTACTAGATAATTTTAATATATATTAAATGAGATGATAAGTCCAGTCAAATAATAGTCACCTTCAGGTATCCTATTATTTACATGGAAAATTACTTTATAATCACCACACATTTATTATCACAAGCATGCAACTATCCGGCCAAGTTGTGCCTTCCTTAGGGCCGACGACAACTCGCTTGAATAATTACATACTACGTCTTTTGTAAGTTCAATTGAATTAAATCTACGCAACAGAGGTTACTTTTGGCAACATGTTGTTTCAACCAACTCAACCAAAATTACTAGCCATTTTAATAAATAAATTTAAATGGGAAAAGTCTTAAATTTACAAGGCACTACTGACATAATGTAGGCCGAATTAGTCCATTATGTCGCTAAGTAACCATAAGGCCATTCGACAACCCTTAAGTGTGAGAACAAATTCACAAGAATTCAAAAGAGGATGCAATTCAAAATTCACACCAATGTGCGTATGACAATACATTTACAGATATCGCATAAAAACAACAACAGAAATAACATGAAATATGTCCAAAATGCATGATTGGATGAAAAGAAAAATAATGTTATTGTAGAATCGTAATAACAATAAAATCAAACATCACAATCATGCTATAAACCAAATATTCAATTTTAAATCAGAAGAAAATAGAATCTTACATGCCAAAAATATTCATACTACAATTATTTCATGTATATAAACTGAATGATTCTTTAAACAAAATAAAACATAACTCTACCATAAATGTTTTCCTAAATAAAGGAAACAAACTTTATATGTCTATAAATAAAAAAACAAAACTAGAATTATTATTTTCCAAACTTTAAAGAATCGAATTCTTACTTTTTGTACTAAAAATTTCTTCATAATATTTTGAGATTCATTATTAAAAGGCAACATATATATCACACATATATTTTAGCTTTTCATTTGCCTACTTCTCAAAATAAACTTTATGTACAAAATATTTGTGAATCAAAACTAATTTCAAATAGAAATTAAGCTGCAAGATATGATAATGATATTTGAAAATTATATTAACCAAAAGATTTGATTTAAATCAAATTACCAAAATCAAAATAAAATTCAAATCATTATTAAATCTCTCTAGTGCACAAATACATATATGTGCAGCAAATTCAATATGGATCCAAATAAGGAAATAAAGTGTCATTGCAACCCGACTAAAACAAACCAAAGTGTGCTAATGAGCTACAAAACAGGATTCAAATAATTCATTAGCTATAAATATGCATCCTTATATATAAAAATAGCTGAAACTTTAAAGACGAACTCAAAAAGTTAATCAGCCGTAATTTTATAGCAAGCAAAAGGATTCGCTCGCTGAAACTGAAAACTTTCAATATGATTTATCCAAATTCACATGAAATGAATATAACATGAAAGCCAAGACACATTATGATCAATAAAAGTTACCGAAAGTAACCAAAAATCCCACACAGCTAAAAAAAATTGAATCCATATAATTAAGCAAATAACAACAATAAACCAAAAACCGAAAACAAATATCGCTGAAATTGAATCATCAGCGTTTGGAGGAACCAACTGGAACACGCATATAGGCATATAAGAAAATGATTAAAATAAACGTAATCATCCAAAAATTGTACCCAGAAGAAATGATTTGCTTTTTACGGTTACTCTCAAAACAAAAAAAACAAAAAAAAAATGTTTCACGTTTTTATGCCGTAACGAGGCAAACACAAAAAATCCCCAATTAACAAAATTTAGGGTTGATACGATGGAAGACCAAAGAAGAAAAAAATTGTGTTTTCAAACAATCCTAATAAACCAAACATGTAGACCTGCTTTGATACCACTTGTTGGAAATTTAGGTCTTAACAAACAGATTACATAAAACATGTTCAATAATTATGAATCAATAGTGGAAGCGAACAAAACATTGAACATGATTATGATCGGATCTACGACATGTTTGATTTATTAAGGATATTAAGAATTAAAGTATTAGGAATACCTGGATGAAGCTTTGATGACAGCCTCTCAGCAACTATCTGATTAAGAGAGAAGAAACCATGATCTGAAATACACAACATAGGTTAGCTGCGGCTGATTTGGTTCTTCCTCAACCGGTACCTTTATGCCTCAAGTTCTCTTCAAATGGGGAGAAGAGAGAGTTTTGCCGTGTACGGTGTATTGGGGACCATAGCCTCTTTTATATTGGATGACCATTAGGGTTTTCCATTATTCCGTTAATGGGTCATCCGGACATCCACCCATATTGAGTCCATATCAATGAATTAATGATCTTAATAGAAATCTAATTAGTCTTATTACTTAAATTGATCACTAATCAATTAAGGCTCTAAATTGATAAATAGCTAATATAATTATTATTACGATATTTGCCCACATAATGATATCGGAATATAATTAAATAATAAAATATTCCAACAAGTAATGTCTTGTTTTGTCGACTTACACGATTTCTCACTAAAACGACTCAAAACGCCTATGTAGTTGCACGATTTAGGATAAAACTGAATTACAACGACTCGAATGTAAACAATACAAAATGTTCCTCAAACCATTGATAACTCCTCTAAATAACTTCTACTTTTCCATCAATTGCACATAAAATAACTAAAAACATAACTTAAAATATCATATGATTTTCCATCATGAAGACACCTTTAGTCATAGGATTATGGAATGAAATTCAATGATAGATTTTCCATAATCACAACTCTCTGTTTTTTTTTCATGGGCTTCAAAACCATTAATTCAATCTTATTGTTCTACATGTTTATAGATTGGAATTGGAATTGTTAGAAGTATTGCGGCTCTGCTAGGGTTTTACCCTTGTAGGGTTACCCACTGCACCGTGCATCGGCAAGGTATTTAAAATGGGGGCTTCTTGCGGCCATACATGGCTTTCACATGTCCCTGGTCTTGCATGGCTGTAAACAGCTTGGATCCATCGACCACTTCACAACAACATCTTATTTTTGCTCAGGCAGTAACTGCGTCCAACACAAACACGAGTACAAGTCCTCTTCCGCAACCAAATTTTATTCATTTAATTTAATAAAATTAAATTAAAAGTGTCTTAGTTATTATTGTGGTGATGAAGCATTTTACTTGGAGTAATAAGTTATTGTTGAGAAATAAAAAGTTTTGGTGATTATTAGAATAGTATTTGAATTAAAATTATAGGAAGAGGGGTAATATAATAAGTATTAAAGGTGGGAGGTGAGAAATATAAGTAATATAATAAGTGGGGGAGAAGGGAATAAATTATGATTAGTGAAGGGGAGGAATAATAATAATAGTTATAGGTAACCTAATTCCTTAGTATAAAAGGGAAAATAGAAAGTCAGAACAAAAGGTAGAAGAAAAGAACATAACGTGAAAACCTAAGAGAAAGAGAAGAGAAGAGCAGTAGCCAAGGAAATCAAGCCAAAAACCTGCAATCTTTGGAGAATTCGAGGTAAGAGGGAGAATCCTTCATCTTTGGGCTCCTAATTTTAAAAGGGGAGAAAAAGGGTTCATAAACCCTCATCTACTGGGGTCTTTGATTCTGAAAACTTAGAGTTGTTATGAGCCTTATGGTGTATGCTATGATTATAGGAAATCAGTAGTAAGAATTGGTGTTGAATGATATTGAGAAGTGGTGTTGGTGAGAAAAAAATTGAAAGAGAGAAATTGAATAACTAGGGTTTTTGATTAATGAATTAAACATGTAAAAGATTGTTAGAATTAAGGAATTGAGTGGAGAATTAGTGCTTGGATGTTAGGGACTAATTGGGCGAGTTTGGGGTCGAATACAGAGTTTGGAACGACCCTCATGAACGAAATCGCACCAAAACTGCGATTTCTGAAACCCGATACATGCGCACGGTCGTACACCCGGGAGGCACGACCCGTGCGCAACTCTCTGCCATAACCCTTATTTTTCCACACGAGCACGAGCATGGTCGTGCTCTAGGGGTGCACAGTCGTGCCCTCTGTGCAGCGTGAGAAATTTTTTTTTTCTTTGCATTTTGAGTTCCGAATGTGAAAACCAAGGTCTCCTAACAATGTACTTAGGCGAGGGGAGTGTGTTTAGGTGTTTTAAAGGTGAATCTCCCTTAGTAATAATGAGTCTATGTTAATGGTTAGATAGAGGAGTGTTAAGACTAATATAAACGAAGAATAGGGTGTTGTCGTTAAAATAATTGACGAGGTAAATGAGTAATGCTAATGGTGAGAATAAATCCTATTTATGATGTTGAATTTTGATGAGTTGACTCTTATTTATGTTGCTGAATTTTGATGAGTTGACTCTTATTTATGATGTTGAATTTTGATGAGTTGGTCCTTATTTATGATGTTGGATTTTGGTGAGTTAATTTCTTATTGATGATGTTGAAATTTTGGTGAGATAACCCTTGTTAATGATATTGAGTACTGGTGAGATAAATCTTAATGTAATGTTGATAATTGGTGAGTTATACCTTGAATAATGGTGTTGAAATATTGGTGAGATATATGTTGTGAAATGGTGTGAATATTGGTGAGATAATCTTAATTGTGGTGTTGACTACTGGTGATGATTTAATGTGTGTTTTGTATTCGTGAGTGTCCTCATGCATCATTTCATTATTAGGAATTTTGGTGAGATTGGTGAGTGTATGTTCAGTAACACAACTCTGACATACAAAAGCTAGCGAGTAGAATTGGTACCGCATGCATATAGGTGATAGGAATGAAGTGCATTTTGCATATAAAGTGTTGAGTGAAAATGGCGTGTGTTATAATTGGCGTATGAATGTTGATGTCTATATTGGTGAGTATTATGAATGTTGATGTTTAGATTGGTGAGTGTTATGAAAGACGTACGTAAATGTTGACGATTGAATGATATTATTATTTAATGTTGTGCATGTGCACTAATTATATGTTATGAATTATATACTCACCCCTTTGTTGTTGTTGTGTGTTTGTGGTGTCTGTACTCGTGGGGTACAGATACTCAGGTTGAGGAGCTCTGGCTGCGGGTAGGGGTGGAAATGGGCTAGTCCGGGTCGGGCTTTGTAAGGCCTAAGCCTGGCCAACTTCAAAAATTATAGGCCTGAGCCTGACCTATTACCCGTCATAGGCTCATTTTTAAGGTATGGGCTGGCCTTTTTAAAGGTCTGATGAAGCCTGAAAGCCTATTTAAAAGTCTATTTTACACTAAGGTCTAGCAACACCTAAAAGCCTGCTACTAAATAAGCCAAAACTTACGAAGGCCTAAAACACACGAATGGGTTTGCTACTAAATAATGAAATCTTATGCACACCAATATATCTGCTACTAAATAACCAAATCATATGAATGCTTGAGTTTATGAAAAAAAACTGAAATTCCTGGCAGGACTGGTTCTGAACCGTAAAACAGAGTATGAAAATAGCAGTTCAGAAGCAGTAATATAAAGGACAGAAAGTAAAGAACACAGATGATTTGTTAACCCAGTTCGGTGCAAACTTCACCTACGTCTGAAGGATACCAATCCAGGAAGGAAATCCACTAAGTAGTATCATTTCAAAGACTCAAGACACAACCCCTGTTCCCAGCCTTATCACTTAATCACTACCCGTATAGACTTCTACCTAGGAACTCCTAGATATAAGAACCCACTTACTTCCTAATCAAGCAATCACAGTCCCAGTGATTGTAAACTCTAAACAATTATGAAGACACTCTTCAAAACAGAAAAAGAGTCACTTGTGCTTAAAAACTTTAAGTGATTACAACTGAAAAACAACCAACTCTAACAATTGAGTGGTGCACAGAAACAACAGAGCAACAGCTCACAGACTCAAAACACTAAGACTCTTTTAATTCTTGAGATGAGTAAGTTCTTCAATAGCAAAGCCTTCTATTTATAATCTTCAGCTGCTCATAAAATTCTTAACAAATCTTCAAAGATATGATCTTAGAATTCTTTTAGAAGCAAATAGAAGCTCTTATTTATTCAGAAATATATTTTTCAAAGATTTCTTTGAAAATATATTCACGAATAACTGAAACAAATCTTCAGAACAAATCTTGTGTGAAAACAAATCTTGAACAAATCTTGCGCAACAGTCTTCTAGAAAAAAAGCTTGAATAAATCTTCAACAAATCAAATCCAAGGCACAAAGATTAAATGCAGAAAACAAGCTTCTGAAATGCAGCTTCTGAAGACACATTGCTTGTACATTTTGATTTTAGCAAACATGTAGCCAACATCCAAATATCCAACAATCTCCCCCTTTGGCAAATTTTTGGCTAAAATCATAAAGACAAGTTCTTCACTCAACAAAAGTACTCAACCATGAAGAACTACACATATGTAGCAGAGTCAGCAGTGGAACAATTCACTCAATTTCACAGAAAACACTCCCCCTGCAACAGACAACAGCAATTTCTGAGGTACAACATCTCCCCCTGAAACACATCACTCAGGAACTCCCCCTGAAACAAACATTCAGGAACTCCCCCTGAAACAGACTTTCAGGAACTCCCCCTGAATTGTTGAACAACTTCTGAAACAGACACATATTTCTCCCCCTTTTTAGCCAAACAATGTTGACAAAACAACCAGCAAACACAAGGAGCAAGAAACAGAAGTAACAGAGCATAAGCACATCACAGAACAACAAACAAAGAACCACATCAGAGCCAATTTCAGAATCAGCATTAAAAACACCATCACAGAACTCAACACAACACCAATCATCAGGATTAGAACCACATAGCATCCACACACTGAAGAACAAAACAAAACTGCAGAGTACAACACAAAGTTGCAGTCCAGAAGCACAAACAAAAATCCAAGACATTAGTCACAAATTGACAGTCTTCAGGCTCAGCAACAGATGCTGTTTCATCATCAGACTGCACATCAGAACCTATGTCAGAACTATCTTCTTGGTCAGACACAGTATCCTGGGAATTCTCATCAGTCTCCTTCTCTTGCAAATTGTCAGAAGGTGACACAGCAACAGACTCACTGGCAGACTTTCCAGGAGACTTTTCTTGACAGGCTTTAATAGGGTCATCAGGTTGGATCATGAATGTTTCAACATCTGGTACAACTTCATGCTCAGACCCATCATCAGAACCCTCATACTTTTTGACTAACTTCACATGTGTTGCATCAAATGTTCTCTTGTGTCTTGCATTCATATGAGCACAATTCTTCACTCTACTCTTGTCAACACTTTCACCTTTGTTGTTCCCATGAGATACTAAGAGGGCCTTGTTCCTAGTTACATTACCACCTTCAACAGACTTACTCTTATGGATCCTTTTAGTACCAATGGTATTCACCCCTTTAGGTCTCCATTCTTTCTTGACATTGCTTTTGTTCACAACTGGTTCCACTTTTCTAACTTGAACAAAAGTATGGCTGACCTTTGATTGAACATGAGGTTTTATTTGTTGACAGTTCTTGGGGTATCCATGCAGCTTGTAACAGAATGGCTTAATGTGTCCCTTTTTACCACAGTGATGACATACCCAAGGATGAGAAGCCTTCTTGTCTTTAGATCCCTGAGTCTGGTTCTTAGGTTTATCACAAGTTTTAACTGCAGTATTGAACCATGTAGCTAGATTTTGCTGTTTCTTGTTCAGAGTCCCATCATTAACCCCAATTCCACTTGGTTTCCCTTGGTTCTGACTCTTCAACATTCTGACCTGCTTCTTCAAATGTTCAAGTTGAGAGTTCAAATGGGTTACCTCATCTTTGAGATCAGAAATTTGCCCCAAGTGTTCACTTCTTTCAGCCTGAAGTTGACTGATAGTCTTCTTCTGATTTTCTAGTTCCTTGCACACTTCTTCAGTTCTGATGAATAGTTCTTCATAAGAGGCAGCTGGTTCTTCAAAAGTCAATTCTTCTTCTGAGTCCATTAAGCCAGAAAATAACTTCCCTGGAGCTCACCCAAATACAGGCAGGGTGCCTGCTCTGATGCCAATTGAAATTCCTGGCAGGACTGGTTCTGAACCGTAAAACAGAGTATGAAAATAGCAGTTCAGAAGCAGTAATATAAAGGACAAAAAGTAAAGAACACATATGATTTGTTAACCCAGTTCGGTGAAAACTTCACCTACGTCTGAAGGATACCAATCCAGGAAGGAAATCCACTAAGTAGTATCAATTCAAAGACTCAAGACACAACCCCTGTTCCCAGCCTTATCACTTAATCACTACCCGTATAGACTTCTACCTAGGAACTCCTAGATATAAGAACCCACTTACTTCCTAATCAAGCAATCACAGTCCCAGTGATTGTAAACTCTAAACAATTATGAAGACACTCTTCAAAACAGAAAAACAGTCACTTGTGCTTAAAAGCTTTAAGTGATTACAACTGAAAAACAACCAACTCTAACAATTGAGTGGTGCACAGAAACAACAGAGCAACAGCTCACAGACTCAAAACACTAAGACTCTTTTAATTCTTGAGATGAGTAAGTTCTTCAATAGCAAAGCCTTCTATTTATAATCTTCAGCTGCTCATAAAATTCTTAACAAATCTTCAAAGATATGATCTTAAAATTCTTTTAGAAGCAAATAGAAGCTCTTATTTATTCAGAAATATATTTTCCAAAGATTTCTTTGAAAATATATTCACGAATAACTGAAACAAATCTTCAGAACAAATCTTGTGTGAAAACAAATCTTGAACAAATCTTGCGCAACAGTCTTCTAGAAACAAAGCTTGAATAAATCTTCAACAAATCAAATCCAAGGCGCAAAGATTAAATGCAAAAAACAAGCTTCTGAAATGCAGCTTTTGAAGACACATTGCTTGTACATTTTGATTTTAGCAAACATGTAGCCAACATCCAAATATCCAACAAAAACTTCAACAATATCAATTATGGAAGATATATTATATATATAAAAAGCTTAATAGGCCTGCCTGACGGGCTTAATAGGCTTTTTCATCAGCCTTAGCCTAGCCTATTTAATTAAATAAGCTTTATAAAAAGCTTGTGCCTGACCTTTTTATTAAACGAGCTACGGGGCAATTAGAAGGTGGCGATGAAAGTTTCTTCCGTTATATTTTATTAGTGAAAAACTATGTAGTCGAATTACGTGCTCTGATCTGTAACACTAGGGTCGGGGGTTTTGTCGTTTGATTATGTTTCTTGGAGTTAAAGTTTTGGAACTTTTTATTTATTTTTCAATTATGTTAAGAACCTAACTTGTTTCATTTAAAATTGATGAACTATTTCGTTGTTGATTTATGATCTTTGCTTTATAAAATGGTGAACTGTTGAGCATGTGTAGCACCTGTTTAATTGACTATATTCCTTTATTTAATAATTCAAAGTCGGGGGCGTAGGGTGTTACACTTGGAAGTTGAATCTTCGTGGTATACTTGTGTTGAATAATGGAGATAAGCCTTACACATCTAAAGATATTATTATAAAGCTGCAGAAGCAATGGAAAACAACAGGTAAACAATATATAATGTCCTTGGGAAGGGGGTCTTATGAATTTTATTTTGCTCCGTATGAGGATTTAAGAACATTATGGGCTTTAGGAACAATCAATTTAAAACCTAGGGTCCTTCGTCTCTTCAAATGGACGAAAGACTTTAATGCTCACACAGAGGCAGACACATGCCCAAGTATGGATTCGTTTGTAAAAGTTACCCCAAGAATATTGGATGGACATAACATTATGTGAAATCACAATTGCCAAAGGGACACCTTTAATTATTTATAGTGCAACAAAGAATAGAGTATTTGAGAATTACGCTCGATTACTTGTGGATATGGATCTTTCCCAAAATATTTTTCATGAGATAATGGTTGAGAGGTAGGGTTTCACATTTAAGGTGGAGGTTTCCTACAAGTGGCTTCCAGCATTTTGTTCGCATTGCAAGAGTATTGGTCATAGTGTAGCTAATTGTCATTGGTTGCATCCTAAAAGTTTTAGCAATGTTGAGAATGATAGTATTGAAAAAAGAGACAATGACAAGAAAGTAGAGAAGCCTCAGAAGTAATTAATGCAGGTTTGACAGGAAAAGGATAATCCTTCAAGTATTGGCTCCTATATAGCGTTTGAGGCACCTAAATATATGCAAACTGAAACACATGGAGAGAAACCGGTGCTTGACAGGGATATGCAGGTCGAAATTGTTGAGCTAGCCGAACCAGTTGTGCAACAATTTAGCTTACAGAAACTGTTTCACAGTCTTCACAAGCAAACAAGACCAGCTAGCACCACTTGTCACATGCCTTTACTCAATGTTACCGACGAGATAGTGAGGCCGAATGTCATTGAGCAGCGTCCCATTTTCGAAGAAATAATCCCTTCTATGGTAGCAATTGGTACAAGTTCTACGGACAACAGTTGCAATATGGCAGATACAGTTTCTTTATGTTTTTTTCTTTGAGTGTTTTGGTTTGGCCCCCCTCCTGTATATACATTTTCCCTTTTTTTAATAATATATGTGGAGTAGGCTACAGAGGACGGGGTCTCAGTTACGTGCCAACCTCGTTGGGATATTTCTGACTCTCCCTGATTCCTTCCCTATCTCTTGGCTTATCGAAAAAATGTTTATAACTATAGAATTATAATTATCTAATCCTAAATATCGAGATATGGAATGAAAGGTGAAGCTTGATATTGGAAAATGGGGTTTGATAATCACATGACTATAGTTATACATTATGAGACGTCAATTGATGGACTGAAAGTTAAAGGTTGGTGTCAAAAATATAAGATTGGACAAGAGATTTAAAACACGAAATTAGTATTGTTATTCACAGGTTTTGTTAACAATTCTACCATGAAAAAAGGATGTCTTACTGATTCAAAATACACTATCTCTAAAAGGAGACATTCGTAACTGCAGTTTATCTAACCTTAATATTTTGATTTCCATAACAAACGTGAAGAATTTGGGTTGTAGTTTCTATCATTGTGATGAAACCATAATCCTAAAGAGTTTCTATACGATTTCATATTTTATACCAAATATCATCTCTTCAAATTATCATTTTTTTGGCTAAACATCATAGGAAAAAGAATTGGTACTCTACAAAGTCTCTGTGGGATCAATGATTTTACTACGTGATAGAATCAATCGCTTGTGGCCTATCACATACCTAATAATTTTCCTGCATAATTCACAAAATATTTTTTAGCTTTTTAGAACATTACAATTATCCTCGTAGTAGAATAACATACACATTTTTTTCTCAAGATCCAACAAAGTGTGTCTGACCAAATAATCAAACTTGACCTTGGTGTCAACATATCAGATCCTTACAACACAATTTAAAGTAAATAATAATCCGACAAACTTTTAAGAAAAACATAGCATATGTTTGAGAATAATTATCCACTTTATTTTATAGAAACACCTTGATACTACTCATTAGTCTCGTCTGAAGGATAACCTGTATATAATTCATACAAAGAAACACCTTGAGTTATTTACTCACCGTCCAATTGATATAATACGTCATTCCTAGCAATCCATTAATTACCAAAAACCAATTGACTATTAATGAATAAAAGAAAGTACCCACTAATTGAGTTTAGTAATTAGCTACCTACGGTGAAAACACTCTTAACTTAGGGACCCAATTGAATGTATACACTATCCATATTTTCATAACACAAACTCTAGAAGTAAAGAATTGTGTAGGGTAGCTTATTTCCACAATTCCAAGTTATTTTCAATCTCTTCTGACTCTAACAGCGCCAAGACATCAACCCACTTGGGACCTGGGAGTGTGCCCCTCCTCAAGGTCTTAGGTTTGATTCTCTCCCGTGTCAATTTGAGTGGGCTAATTTAGCTTCTTCAAAAAAAAAACAGAGCCAAGACATTCTGAGTCTCCGACAAGGGTTCCTTGCACGACAAGGATTGTAATCACGTTGCACTTAGCTCCCATAATGAACAAGAAATTGAGTGAATGCATGGCCTAAAACATCTAATTAATGTCTATTTAGGATTTTATAGTTTTAATTAGTTTTAGTGTTAATTGCTCATTTTGAACTAGTATTGCTTGTTGTGGATGTTTGATGATACATGATGAGGAATGGCTCTGGAGATCTGGGAAGTTGCAGCGTGGATTAGGATTTCTTCGGTGAAGATATGGATAGATGCAGCGCCCATGGGACCACTTCTAGCCATTGCTTAAGGAGTAAGAATTATGAGTTGGCGCCAATAATTGGAATCCGAGGAATGTAAGGGAATATGCCAAGAGTAGGTAGGATATGATAAGGACAACTCATGTGTAAAATGACCAAAGGGTACAAATTGTAGTGTTTGGACTTGTACTATAAAAGGACAACCACATGTTGCCAAGGGCCTGAAAATTTGATAAGAGAATTTGAGAGGCCAAGTTCCAGATAGGGTTAAGAGTTTTAGAGATCTCTCTCCATCTTATCTTCTTCCATAGATAAGCATGAGTGATAGTTTTTAGTGAATCAGAGTTAGGATTACTTTTTGATGCTCTTAGCTCACCACTTTCCTTCAAGGATTGTAATCTTGTACTAGCTCTATTTATCTATCAATTTACCTTTTCGTGTTTTCATTTATGTTTCATTTTATCTTCGTCTTCGTGATTTAGCTCACCATGAGCTAAACCCCTTCTTGTGGTTTAGACATGGCGAGGTTATGATATTCTTTACTTAAGATTTATAAAGCTATAACTTCGTGCTTCTTTCAAACAAACTGTTTTTGTTCAAAATCTTTGAAAGCAAAACTTGATCACTTTTGTTTATAATGTTATCACTACAAGAAATTTGCCATATAGCAACGGTCACCTTTAGCAACCGTAAAAGAAGGCGTTGGTATAGATAGCCTATAACAACGGAAATTCCAAACCGTCCATTGCTATAGGGTCTAAGATAAAAAGCACCCAAATTTTCCCAATTTTCACCAAATATTCAGTTACCCCCAAACACAAGCACTTAATTTTTTCACCCTTTTTTAATTTTTTTCATCACGTATTTCTTTCTCTCACACCACAAAACTCCTCACAAAACAAAAAACTTCCATCCCTAGTTTGAGAAATCTCAATCCCAAATTGATCCTCACCCCAAATCAATTCCAGATCGTCTCAGATTCAAGATCCCTCCTTCCCTGAACTCAATCGCACATCCCTTCAATCGATTTCCAATAGAATAGCTTCTCACAACCTAAATGGATTCCAGATTCGCTAGTCTCACAACCATACTCGATTCAGATTTTTTTCACAGATTCATCCAAATCCCACTCTTCAAAACAACGAAGGAAACTTACTCGTACACAGGGAAAACCTCATCGAACCAAATCTCGCTAAGTGTGCTGCTCGTGAAGCTAAGTATGCTCCTACTCAACCTCAGTCTCATAAGAGGAAGGTTAATTTGAAGAAAACTGGTATGAATCACTGAATCCCTTCATTCTTGTTTAATTATTTATTTAATTAAAATTATTAATTGAAATTAATGTTTTTTTGTGTTGGTTATGGTTGCAGTTAAGATTGGGAGGCCTGTGTATCGTGTTATATTTGATCTTGATACCAAGCAAAGATCTTACTTTTTCAGGTTTTTTTTTTTTTTTATCTTCTTTGAAGTTTGAAGTGGATTTTGTTTGTTAGATACATGCAAATATACAAATAAATGTGTCTTGAGGTATATGTTAAATTATTATATGTGAAATTGTTTTTGTGGTTGTTTATGTTATTTAATTGTAATGAATTAGTGATTAGGGATTTAATTGGTCTGAAAGTTGGGCTTTGTTTGGAGAAAGAGCTTATTTTGTAGCTTATGGCATAAGTTTTTATCATTGAAGTACTGATGATTAAGTTATTTCTATAACACAAGATATAATAAAGTCAAAATATTTTTGGAAAAGCTATAAGTTGTTTTTATGAGTTATCCTAGAGAGCTTATGTAACAGCTAATGAACATGATATAAGTTGTTTTCATAAGTTTTCTCAAACACTGTCACAATTTAATTGTTGTGAGGGTGAGACTTGGGCCTTGTTTCGATAAAAAGCTTATTTTGTTGATTATAGCATAAAAGGGTGTTTATGAATAAGTTATTTCTATAGCAAAAGATAAAGTAGAGTCGAACTATTTTTCTTATAATTTATAAGTTGTTTTTCATAATTCATCATGGAGAGCTTATGGAAATAAGTTGAAAACAACTTGTGAACATGTCCATAAGTTGTTTTCACAAGTTCTCACTAACAGTTTCACAATTGTTTATGCCGGTAGATAAGTTAAAATAAGTCAATCCAAATAGGATCTTAAAGGATCAATCTAGTACAATTGAATAACTTAAAGGGTGAGAGAAGCAATTTTGTTTAAACTGTACAAGTAAGAATTGTGTTCTTCTATGCGTTTTGAGTTCATCACACCAAGCATGTTGTTCATTCTCCATTTGATATTTAAAATGGGTTTTGATGAAATTGATGCTTTAAATGTACCTCTGTTGTTGTGCAAAACTGTCGCTGCCACCATGGTGTAATTGTCATAGACTATCATCTTCTGTTGTTTTCACGTTTTTTTTTATGAAATTGCCATTGTGACATGTCCAAGTGAAATGAATATATGCAGTCAATTTGTAAAATTAGGTACTCATTTCTCTTACTCTCAAGTGTGGTTAAATTTGAGGATGTGAGTAATGTAAAATTGTCTTGTTGACTTACTTTTAGGTTCATTAATGTAGACCTACTTTTCAGTTGAGGATGTGAGTTTGAATAATATTCTTAAGATGTAGATGTCTCTAATTTTGATATCTGAAGTTGATTTTGTATTATGCCTACCGCGCTGATTCTTACTTTTGTTTTGTATGATTCAGCACAGGGGATAGCAAAAGCTGTGAACTGATTAACTTTGAAGCTTGCATTAACTTTGTTTTCTTGTTGAATATGTCACTCACTAATTGTTATTGGTTCTTACTGGGTAAATCAACACTAAAGTTCAGCTACTGTGTTTACTTGACTTAGATAATGATTGGCATATGAGAGTTATTGTACTCAATACTCTTTTTTGATCATTTTTCTTATAAGAATGCAGTTTGAAAGTTCCTTGAAGAATCAAACTACCAAGTTTCAAGCACTTCATGTGAATTTTTACAAAGAGAAAGCCACTTCTCTTAAGACCTTGCATGGTACTTCCTATACCATTATCATTTGAGGGACTAATTAGCATTATTTGTTGTGAGTTGACTAGAATAGACATTCTGATTGTGATTTGTTGTGCTGAGTTAATATTGATGTTTCTCTCTCTCCCATGTTGCAGACGAGTGAAAGTGGCGTTCGAAGTTTACTTCCTCACAACAACCGCTGAAGTGTGTGCCAACCTCAAATATGATCCAAAGAATGTGTTGATAAAATCGTTAATAGAAATCCAAGTTTAAGTCATTAATAGTTGGTATTAAGTAAATTCTATAAGGATAAGAGCTTGTTACCATGTAGCTTTGTTAGTTTGTAAGATGTTAGTTTCACATGTTTGTAAGACTTGTTAATTTCATAATATAATTGAAAATTTTCTTTTATTTTGCTTTAAATATTGTGTGGTGCATATAAAAAATAGTGTAGAACTTTTGTTATTAAAAAAATATTTTATTATAGACAAAAATATATTTGTGAAAAAAAAAAAAGAAGCAGACCTATAGCAACGGATTGTCTGGTCTTATACCATCGGATATACATGCTGGCTAAAGTTATTAAATAGGTGTAAAAAGCCGTTGCTATAGCTCAGAAATTTTTTCCAACGCCCTAAATTTCCGTTGGTATAAGCTATTGGGACGGCATTTTGCCGTTGGTATAAGTGACTTATTGTAGACGGCAACCAGTGTCCGTTGGTATAGGTTTTTTGACCTATAGCAACGGTTTTTTGGACCTTTACCGACGGTTTTTGCCGTTGCTATATGGCAAATTTCTTGTAGTGTATGTTTCCCTAAAACAGAGAGGGTATGTGAATAGAACAAGTTTGTTTGATATGAATTTGTCTCTATGCATCGAGAGGTGAAGGGATTAAGAGAGACTAATTTGCATGAGTACTAGATCTTGGAAGAGGCTTTAGGCGCCAATATCTAACTAGGACTCTTGTCACAGGCCAAAGGCTCAGCAGAATAACACTTCAGTGTGAAATGTTAATGACCTAACCTATCAATGTTGTATGTTAAGATTACGTGATTGTACTCCGACCGGTAGCCTTCACGGGCTTAACATGAAGGCTAAGTGCAAAACACTCCCAAGGCCACCAAGTTGTCAGGAAGCCGTAAAAAGCTATAGCTCTGTAGATCTATGTAAAGCTCTGTCATAAAAGAAGTTTTGTTTAAACCACACTTTTAACTTTGAGAATTTCAAGTGTTTTTACTGTTTTCCCAAACCTTTAACTTTAACTTTTATTGTTGTGACAAATGATCTATTATACTTTCTTGCAAACAAGTTTTCTATTGGAAATATATAGAGAGCTATAGTTTCTCAATCCCTGTGGGATCAATATCTTTTTATACTATAACTTGGATTATGTATACTTGCACCGAGTCTTTCCACCTTAAAATATTCATAGTGTTTTGGGAGACACCAAGCATTCACTATCACAAATAGTGGATGCCGTTCATATTTAACTTCAACCTTAAAGGCGTATCCTTCCCATTCAACCAAAATCTTATCAAAAATCCTCTTTGATAAATCCATATCAACTAAGATTCTTACGCAATGACCAAATACTATATTACGTGTAGGGCCATCCAAATCAATCGGTGTGCCAACGACACTTGCTATTTCAAGTAATGTGAGTTCTCTCCAATATTTCTAAGGCAATTCAATGAGGCGAATACAAATTTGGGCATGTGTCTATTTCTAAGAATAATAATCAACATATTTTGTCCATTGAAAAAGATGAAGGTCCCCAAGCTTTAGATTAATCGTAAAATATGTTACATTTTTGTCAAAAAGATAAAAGTAAAACATGTCACTCTTAACCCAATGCAAAATAAATCTCATTTAATTTTTTGTTTTTTTAAAAAAAGAGTGATGCAAGGAGCATCACTCAAAATATATTAACAAAAATAAAATAAAAGAGAAGTACATAAAAGAAAAAGCGAACTAGGCCATGGACCTGTATAAAAGGAAATAACCCTGAAGTTGGACATTCTCAACCTATTCCTAATGTACTCCATCTTGATGAAGTCAGGGATATCTATCCACCAAGCTAAAGAAGAAAAGATTAAAGTTATGCCAATGTTTGCTAATCTCTCTGCATAAGAATTACATTTCCTATATACACGAGTCACAAAAAACCTCATATTTATAGTTAAAAATAAATAACTTTGCCATCTATTTCTTAGGTTCCAAGGAACCACAAAGGTTGTTTTGAAATCCAGAAGAACTAATTGAAAGCCTAACTCCATCTAGAGGTTTGTGTATCCTTTAGATGAATCCACTTCAATTGCAATCATTGCAGCATTCAATTCTGCAAATAAAGTATCACCAGGATCTAGAAATTGAGCAAAACAACCAGTGCATAATCCATTCCCATCTCTAAAAATTCCTCCCAGCAGCTGCTCTATCAAGGTTCTTCACAACTCTTATATCTGTATTAACTTTCATCTAGTTTTGAATTGGAGGGAACCAAAGAACTTCCTTGATAACTGAAGATTTATGGGGATGAATATCCACCATGGAAGCTTTCATTATGGTGAATTCATACATACAAACTGGAGAAGTTTTCTTTGTTTTGTTACTAGAAAGAACAACATAGGATATTATGATATTAATGGCATATTTCGGGTGAATTAGGTTTTGTTGGAACCTATATTATTTTCTCCTATACCAAATAACATATAGGAGATTGATGATGCAGGATTTGATGACAATCTTGCATTGACGTGTCGAGTTCCTTTCATAGAGAAGCCAAATGTCTTAATAGATAGTGAATTGCAGTGTGGTGTTTTGCAAGACAAGACCAAAGTTTAAGTGCAAAAGCACGTTCAAAGAATAGATGAAGAGATGTTTCAGTAAAGGAGAAATAAGATGAGCACAATGATGGGATGTTGCAACCTCTAATCATGAGGTTTTCATTAGTTGGAAGTATGTCTTGCATTAGTCCCCAGACAACAAAGACTTTACAGGTGGAATATCAAAGCTCCAAATAGTTTTGGTCCATTGAACAATTTCCCTTGGATTTGATTTAAATAGAAATGCTTCCTTAAGATTAATTTCTTCAAAATTGCAAGGTTTCCGTATGAGCATATGATGCCTTTCATCATTAGGAATAGTAACTTGTAGCACATGTTTCCTTAATCCGATTAAAATACCGCACATAGGTCATGTAGAATCAACATGCCTAACTCATGTTATTTTACTCTTTTCCTTAATTCTCTTCACCGTAACGTCCTTGATGGATATACCTTAAGAGACAACTTGATTTCTCTTGTAAAAGGTATAACACGACCGCGAAGTTGTCTAGTTAGAGTGAATTTGAGTCGGTTTCAAGGTATTTTTTTTGCATATTTTCAGTATAATGCTAATTTATTCACTTCATGCTAAACTCTACTAAATCAAACCTAATAATGACTCAAAGGCTTGTAAAATGACTCAAAGGACTCCTTAAGGACACTAAAAACATAATATGACATATTTTCGTAAGTTACATACTACAATTTTTTGGGTACAACATTGATGATTATAACCATTGGTGATATATTATATTGGAAATTATGGATATTATGAACATGGACTTGAAGTTCTCTTGTGTTAGAATTATTTTGATGATGTTTGATTGGATTAAGTAGTAAGTAGTTTGATGATGTTTATCATTTACATATTCACATTAATTAGCACATATGTTAAAGCACTTAGCTATCTATTATCTTAGTCTTTTTCAAAGTGTCTTGTGTGTCAAGTTTTTGGCAAAACTCATTGATACCATCGGGTCTTCTTCGTTGTTGTTCATAACAATATGAATCGTTTCATGTACACAATGATTCAAATTAAGTTGATTCAAATCAAAATATTTTGAAAGCATATGAATTGATTCATTTATGTTCTCTAGACTTGTGTCACTACAAGAAATCTGGCTATATTCCAGGGATCTTTGATAAGGCCATGAACCCCTGGCAAATTTCCAAAGGGTAGAACTAGGGAAGCCCCTTGGAAAATGACTTGGGAAAAGGTGGGAATGGCTTTACGAGAACCAGGGGAAGCCCCTCGCGAATAGCAGGAGCCCGTGGCAAACTGGTAGGCGGGAAAATCAAATTCAAAATAGGAGACAGGTAGCAGGTGTGTCAGGCCATTTGTTAGGGGTACAAACGAGGGTCTGCCCCTGGCATTAGGGGAATCTCTACACGGTTTCAGATGACAAGACAATGATATGCCATAAAGTTGAAAAGTTGTTAGACCGATGGGCTTACCCCTGGAAAATTACATAAAAGCCCTGTCACATTTCCTGAGCATTTGACCTTTTTTCATGCTACCTAGGCCTAGGAGTGGACTGATTTTGGGAGGGGCTAACCTCTCGTTTTGACCTTAGCTTTATTTTCTCTATATATGCATGTACTTCTTTCCTCACTCAGACACTTAGAATTTTTTTTTTACTTCATTTACACCATATAATCCACTCTCTTCTTTATCAACATTAATTTGGTAAAACTCTCTTCACTTATATTTTTATCTTCCTATTTTTTTATTACTTATATATATTTTTTATTCCATTTACATCAGTGTCAAATTTAATCTGCCTCATGTGGTTCCTTTCTAAGCTTGGTTTTCGAATCTGTTCTTTCTCAAGCTTCAACAAGTTAGTAGTTTCTCTACTTCAGAAGTGTTGATGCTATACATGTTGTTGTTATATATGAATTTTTTGAATTTATTATTGGCTGAATTTGTTATATATGTAGTTGTTATACATGTTGTGATGAGTCAGTAGAAAAATGAGTACAAGTTTCCTTTTAAGGGTATGTATATATCTCTTATGTCTATGATTTGACTCAATTTTCATCTGGGCTTCAATGATTCGAATCAAGCCCTTGCCTATGCAGTCTTGAATCAAATCAATATTCATCTGGAAAATGACTGATTCAATTCAAATGTTCTTTGAATAATATCAATCTTCATAGCTTCAGACCTTCCCATTTTCACGTGTCTGAATCGATTCGTACTTAGTATGATTCAAATCAAGTCGTTAATTTTGCCACAAAAATTGCACTTATCAGTCATGTCTATATATAGCTACACACACACACACACACACACACACACACACACACACACACACACACACACACCTTCTAGCTCGCTGAATCAATTTGCAAATATCACCCTAGAGTCTCCAACCCTCTCTATACTTGTTCTTGAGATTAAACATTTTTTTCTAAGATCTTTGTAGAAATTGAGTCATAGATTGCTAAGGTGTTATAGGAGTTGTACACTGGTTTCTTTCAAGGAACTTGATTGAGGATCAAGGGTCTAAAAGAAAAGAAGGATTTCTTTCCACCTTCAAGGGGAATTGTGGGGGTGTTTCTAAACTTCTCAAAGCTCCAAGGGGATCCAAGCTTCAGACATATGAAAGACGAATTCGTGGTGAAGTAATTCAAAGGATTGCATGGAAGCTTGAGTTTCGAAGACCTAAAGGATTTCCAATTTCAAGAGGACTTGAAGATTGGTGGTGTTGAGGTTGCTTAGGATTGAAGATTAGAGAATCGAAGGAATCTTTTGTAATCATAACAATTTGTAAACATTTTTCAACATAGTGGAAGTCCTTGATATAGGCGTTTTCTATCAAGTAGAGTGGATGTACTCTTAGCGAGGACGAACAAGGGGAACCACTATAAATTCCAGTGTTCTTCTCTTCCCTATCCTTTTTAGATTTTTGCATTTTAATTACATATGAATTCCTTGTTGAAGACATCTAAATTTGATTGTGAACTTTCCTTTTACATCACGTAATCTCAATTATTTCAATTGAGATTCTTTCAATTTAATTCTCACAATCAAGTTTAAAGCAATCTTCAAAAAAATTGATTGATATATCTTGTGTTCATTAGTTGTAAGTATTCTTTATTGTTAATAGGTTTGGTTTGAGATTGTTTAGTTTTGCAATTTGGATGTATGTGTTGATTATTGATCTTCTCCATAAGATTCATCAACACGCACAAATTCAATGTCACACTCTTATCAAACCACGCTTTCGCAAAATCTTTTGAAAAACGAAATATGCTATTCACCCCCCTCTAGTGCACTTCCTAGTTTTTCATATAGACTAACAGGACTATGATGATAGTTAGTCATATAGTGTTTTTAGCATCATTTGGGGAGTCATTTTAGAGTAATTATAGAAAATTATCAATTGTTTTAGTTTAGTTTTTGTAAATAAATCAACAAATGAGCATAAAAGGGTTATGAGGCGTACGCAACCTTAAAACATGTCTGGTTTTCTGGAAAAACCTACCTCCATAATTGTGGGTTTAGGGGATGGATCGATAGTGACATCACATGGGAAGATTGAAGATGTGATTGTACTAGTGGATTGTTGTAAATTTCCACCAAACTTCATAATTTTGGATGTTGAGGATGAAATGAATACATAACTCTTACTTGGAAGACCCTTTTTAGCAGCTGCTAAGGCTTTGATCGATGTGGACCTCAACGAGATAGTTGTGGAGTTAAATCACCATCCATGAAGAAGGGTGAACAACAGAAGAGGAAGATGAAAGCTACAAGATTATTATCAGACCAACACCAGAGGAGAGAAAGAATAAGAAGCAAAAATTTGAGGTAATTGGTAATTAATGTATAAAAGACAACAAAATATGGAAGAAAGAAGATGGAACAAGACACTAAAGCATTGTAGACCACAAGCGTCAAGATATAAATGTAAAAGAAGCGCTACATGGGAGGCAACCCATTATGTTTACATTCATTGTTTTTTCTGCTCCTTCTTGTTGAGACAATTTCACTTTAAACAAGTTGCCATTATGCTTTGATGATAATTGTAACTTGATTTTCTTTTTGCAAAATATTTCTTGTTATTTTAAGTTTTCCATTTTAGTAACACCCATACTTGAGTGATAATAATTCCAAAAGTCTAAGTTCTACGTCTTGAAATGCATTGCTCAATGGTTCAAAGGAGGGATCAAAGGGAATAACGAAGGAATGTCTCATGTGATAGCTATAATAACCTTCATCAAATCATGACCGATGAGATTTTTGAGCATATATATATATATATATATATATATATATATATATATATATATATTGTCTACTCTTTTCTTTCTGGTGAAGTGTTATCCATCCATATGTTAATTTTTTGAACTTGAATTGATTGTCTATTTTCTTATTCGTTTTACATACACATAATAAGGCAATTTTGTTGGTACCTAGAGCATTTTCAAGCCACCCATTATTTTTATAATGATATTTTGCTAAATCCCTTTGAGCACATGTATATTCCCTTTTGTTCGGGGACAAACTAAATTACAAGCCTATTAGACCTAAATTTTTTAATTTTCTTTACCCTATATGGAGTTATCTAGAAGTATTAAAATACTTATCAAGGTTGTTTTTAGGTTTAGGGTTGCTTCTTAAATTAGCAACATTCTAAGACAATGGTGGGTACTAGAGAACTAAGAGAGGCTCGTCTAAGTAGGTCTCTAAAGAAACAAAAATAAATCGAAAATGAAGAAAACAGGACCACAATGTAAAAAAAAAAAAGGGCCTCTTCATGAATTATAAGAATTATAAAGTTCTCTGGGTATCAATATTGGATGACATTATTGCTTGGTAATTGTTTGTTTGTTGAATAGATAGCAAAGTAGTGGACACCATACTCCAATTTTAGAACTACTTTCCAAAATTTATCCACCCTTTACGTATGTCAAGTTATAACCTATAAAGTCCTCCAAAGGTGCGTGTTTTGTATTTACTTCAACTCATGTTTAGAATATCTTTAAGTTGTATGGTCAAGTGGCATGTGCATATCGACTGAGTGATCACTCCTTTTCAATTATTTAGTATAGTAATAAGGTAGAAAAAAGTAATAGGTTAAGGGAAAGAGTTTTGGTATTTTTATCATTTAGGGAGATTTGTTGTTAGTGTCTAATTTTATTTTTTAAGTGTATTGCTTAAAAACAAACAAAAGTTCAAGTGTGGGGTTGTGATTATAGCCATTCATATAATGTTTTTAGCATCATTTAGAAGTCATTTTAGAATCAATGTAGTAAATTATCAATTGTTTTAGTTGAGTTTTTGTAAATAAATCAATGGATGAGTATGGAAGGGCTATTAGGCGTATAAGACCTTGAAACATGTCAAATCACCCAAACTAGACGACTCAGTGGCCATGCAATACCTTCTTACAAGATATATCAAGTGATTTCTTGGGGTATAGTTACCGCATATGTTTCCATGAGGAGAAATAGAACAGGGAATGTAGAAAAGATGAAGGATCAACTACTGGTACATGCACGATGTGTGCTTCGAGCCATTCTCCGCGCAATTGAATGAAATTCAAAAGTGTCCAACCACTGGTATATGTGTGATGCGTTCTTTGTGTTGTATGTCACGTAAGACTAGAAGAATTATCAAGAGTACAACTACGACCTCATGCGTGATGTGCACAATGTTAAGCGCATCGCACATGGACATTACCAAAAATATTTGAAATTATCCCCTATATATAAAGATACCTCACCTTATTTGAAAATTACACTATGACAATTAGAAACATGTGAAATCGAGATTGGGGAAGGCTGGGAGCGACCAGAAGCATCACAGAGGTAAGGAATCATCACACGTTGGTCTTATTCATTTATTTCTTCACATCTTCATTTGTTTATGTTTAGTTAGCACGAGTAGCTAATTTCTTAGGTTAGGTCATGTAGATGACCTTCTATGTAGCTACTTGAACAATGTAATCTATTGAGTTACCTTTGAATACAATTTTGCTGCTTATTTTAAATTTTTATTCTTAATGTTTTTATGTGTTTAAGAATGTCCAATAAATGATCTAGGTCTCAATGATTATGAATTCTAGCTATGGGACTTAACCTAATTATATCTGTTTAATATGTAATAGCATTAGACATATTATGTTACCGTCTTTCTGACAAAAGTTTTAACTAAGTAATACATTAGAGGGTTGTGACCAGTGAAGCAGGTTAAGTACCAAGACATTGGACTTAGCAATTTTGTTTAAACATCGTGAAACTAAGTAAGCAATTGTAGAAACTGAACCCAATTAGTGAAAGAGATGGGATACTAACATGGCCTAATCATTGTTTTATTTGTTTTACTTTGTTAAGTGCATCAACCATTGCTAAGTGCAACCCCCAAAATTACATATCCTAATCATAATCTTAGTTGGTAAGTCAAAATTTCACAATCCATGTGGATAGAAACTTTTATAAATAATATTATTTGATGTCAATTTAGTACACTTGCTAATCAATCATCAAACTACACGTATGACAATTGACTAAGGTTATGGATATTGTATCACTATTGGCTATGCAAACAATAATTTTACTTAACAGTTTTGTAGGTTCGGTTTCCATGACTCGGAGATTATTGGTAGAAAGATTTATCTCTCCCCCATGCTTCGCTTTCCACTGCATGATTTCCACTATTTCCGCTCGTTGGCTTTCGTCTTGTGCTATATAGCACTTCTGTTTTCATTATTGTTATGTAGGTCTGCTGTATTGTGTATAGATGCACAAGGTTCGTTGTTGATCTCATCCTTTTGAAAAGATCTTATTATTAGCAGTGGCGGAGGCAGGGGTGGCAAAGGGGAGCCATGGCCACCCCATTCAAAAAAAAAAAAATTATACCCTGGAAATTACCATATTACCCTTCAGTTATTGTGAAAATTACACATGCCATTTTTATTTCCTCCTCTTCCTGTTTCTGAAACACGCTTCACGCTTCCCTCTTTCACATTCCTCCAATTCCATCCACTAGACCACCACCACCACACCACCGCGTGACCGTGAAGGCTCCTCCATCCATCACCGCGTGACCGCCGCATCCTCTCCATCCATCACCGCGTGACCGCAGCATCCTCCTCCATCCATCACCGTCTGTATCACAATATACTTAAAAAATTTAGACTCCACGAGAAGTCAGATTACACTTGCACGCGATGAGCAAAAGTATTTCTGGCATCAAGATTGGACAGTGTCATTGTCAGTGTGTATTTCATGATGCATTAGAGAACTAGGAATGATCTGAGAAGTAATTAGTCAAGGATTCATGATACAATTGACTCGGTGATGTATTTTTTCTTGTGTATGGTATATTACATGGTCGTTTTACATACATCCATCACATTTTATGATGTTTCTAAAATCTTAACTCTTGTTTTCTCTTTAAGAAAGAGTATGTGGCTGTAGATGAAGTACTTCTTCTTAATTTTTTTGCAACTGACCCTAGATATGTATGTTTCATGCGACAAGGATAACTGTCTTATCGATGACTATGGTGTCTTTTCCGGTCTTTTACGTACCATGAGTTTTTTTTTTTTTTATGAATGTATTTTTTATGCTTTAAAATAGTCCTATGTACTTACTTCTTGTGTATTCTAATTTTAAATTTCTCCGTACTTTCGACGGAAGTCGATTATATATGTTTACTGGTTAGGTTAGTTACTTATGTTTTACTTGGGAATATTGGAGTGTATGAAGACATCCTCAAGATATTACTCTAAAGTTTAAAAGTAAATTATTATATCTCCTCTCCTAAGCTCTAAAAGACAATTCTATTTTTTAGATTATAAATCAAACACCTTGGTCATATTTATCTTTAAACATCACTATATCATTCAAGAGCAACTAAGGACAACAACAATTTCATAATATATTTAACATCATACTATTTTGTATGTCTTTGGATCACTTTATGTTGGTTCGATTACCCCTTGTACTAATTTTTTAATATATATATATATATATATAACATGTTACTAAGGCTATCAAATCAATTGCAAGGTCTGGAAAATATTTGAACGTTTGAGAGAAATTTGAAGAGTAACAACATTATTAAGAGAAAAAAAAAATGAAAGTTTTAGACGTAAAATAAATTTTACCTTATGGGCGAACTCTATAACAAGACCCTCTAATGCACTTCATTTTTTTATCCGCAGGTAATCGATATTTTTTATAACAATCGAGTTCGGTAAGACACTCTGTTGAAAACCCTTAAAAAGAAAACATACTCCATTGTAATTTAAAATAAGAATAAATAAATAAATACTGATAATAACGAGTGAGGAATTGTATATATGATAAAGAAACAAAATAAGAATGAGCTCACCCCAACTGTCAACTACAACAATAAACATGAAAACAAAAAGGATCGTTGCATAAACAAACTTGTGAATTTCAACCATTTTTTTCTTCACATGTAATAAATATAAATTTGTTTGGTTACTTTATATTTTTAAAAACCCATGCTACGTTTACTTCAATAAAACAATTTTTAATAATTATGCTGTTTCAAGAATGATTTGATTGAAAATAAAATAATAATTAAATGTATTGATGTACATTGATGCATAATATTTGCCCCTTTAGCTCATAGAAAGACCTCATATAAACATATTGCTTGTAATTAGATTTTATTCTTTGTTAAAAACTTTTAATATTTTTTTATTTCTTATCTGGCCTTTCATAATGGATAGTGGAAAATCAACATTATATTATGTTGGTGTGTGTAACATCCGTAATTTTAGCATTGGCTAGAACTAGAATTTTATCAATTGAATCTAGGAGTTTTCCTGCGAATCTAGAGTTTATGATGTTGTGCAATTGTTGACTAAATTTGGCAAGTACACCAAACTATTTTCAAGTAATAAAGTGACGAGTAAGATCGGGATTGTCGTTTCAACTAGGCAACTAGCTAAACTTATTGCGACAGTGAATAAAAACAATTAAATTAAATAAAGAAATTAAAATGGGGGAGTTTGGAAGTTTGATTTGATTGCGCAGAGTAGTAGTGATTCAGTAACCTGGTTTGGATTCTTCGAATCCCCTCTACTTCCTTATTGGATTAAAGACAAGTAAACATTCAGTTATGAGATAAGGGTTCTATTTAATTGATGAGTTTGTGGGATTGTTACGGCCTCCAGTTGTCAAGTTGTACATGTAGTTCACAATAACATTATACGCACAATATGGTATATGATCGTCAATCCTATAGGGGTCAATACACAATTATAAGGTTGTTAGAGTGGGACCTTACTCTCTCAGAGGTAATTGAAACATTATAAAATTGGGATTCCTAAATTGTCATCTAAAGTCTCCAACTTCGTCTATGAATCTTAGAAGTACATCAGATACCCTTTCTTACCTTAGTAGTTCTACAAACAGGTAGCCATATGATGACGATAATAAGCAAGTGCACCAAATCGTACGTAAGTAATATAGTAGTAAGCTATCGTCTCCACAGGAATGTAGTTCAACTTAGAAATTAGTGGAATTTATTATAAGTAAATAGAATAGAAAATATGAAAGTGGTTGCAGAGTTTTATTTGTCCAGCCCAATGCGATATTAGGTTGGTTTGATTCAAATGTATAACACCGGTTAGGGACTCCTGGAATCCCCCTTTCAGTCTTTGTTGAAATTAATGTGGTTAATTATTAGTTTATGACTTGTCTTTTGATTTAAGAAAGTAGAATTATGACCCCGTGATATAGCAGTGGAAGTTTTATTTTTATACCGCCGCAATTCAACCATTTACAATTGTGGCGTTACTCCAAGATGAGTGAAAGCCCTAAATTCATATTTAGGTTCAATTAAAATAATTTTTGAGAAATTAAGCAATTTACTACTATCATGGTTGGACAACAGTAGGGTTGTCAATCCTATAATGCACTTAGAGATCAGTTTCATTGTTGGTTTGAAAAAGCATTAGAGAACAGACATATACAAATTAAATCTGACACTTTGAATCATAAATTGAATAAAAAACTTTATTAATTGAATCCAACAAATAAGAGGAGGTTCATCGTAGAACTCTAATCAAGAGAGTTTAGTTGCACATGGCAAAAAACATCATTACAAAACATTTGAAAAACATACCCTAGAGATAACAAAAGAAAGATGAAAATCCTCTGCCTTGAAGCTCTGATGCTTGACCCTTGCCTTGTACTGCCAACTTTCTGCATGAATAAAATAGTGTGCAAGAGTCTCTATTTATAGTGCATCATTACTTAGGGGTTAAGCAAATAAAACTGGGTTTTTTTTCTTCAATAAAACAGCTTGGAAACCAAGCAAACAACATTTTATGTCGGCTGCCATGCACGGGGCTCATGGATACACACACAAGGGGCTCATGGGGCAGTAGCCAGGGCTGCATCATGTATAGGGGAGCATGGGGCAGCAGCTCCAGTGGAAATTTTGCAGTTTTCGTCCCTTTTTTTAGTGTTCTTCCGGCTTAAAATGTCTTGGAACTTGGGATGAATTTTTCTCCAACTTGTATTGTCTTCTCAAACCTTCTAACAACCATTGATCTTCATTCGTTATATCCTTGATCCTTCACGCAATGTCTTGTTTTGCCGTTTTACATGATTTCTCACTAAAAAGACTCAAAACACCTATGGAGTTGCATAACTTAGGATAAAAGTGAACTACAACGACTCAATTGAAAACAATATAAAATGTTCCTTAAACCATGGATAACTCCTTGATAAGTAGTATTTTATTAGGTTTTTAAGTGTTTATTTTATTCGATTTTAGTCGTTTTATTTCATTTTCAAGAACTATTTTACTTCAAAGCACTTGTTTTCCTTTCTAGGTAAAATTAATGAAGAGAAAGCATCTTGGATCAAAAACATGAATGAAGAGCAAAGCAAGAGAAGAAAAATCAAAGTTCCAGGTCATTTTTAGGTGGCACGGTCGTGCCATATTTTACACTGGTCGTGCGTCCCTCAATGGCCGACCGTGCCAAAGTTGACAGATTTATCACGCACGGCCGTGCACCCAAGTGGCACGGTCGTGCACCCCTTCATCTCTTCAGAAACATCAGTTTTGGAACTTGGCACGGTAGTGCGCCCCTTTGGCACGGCCGTGTGTGTTATGCATTCACATTTTAATGATTAAAACTCTTGGGAAAGGCCCATTATTGCTATGTAAACCGAGTTTAATGCCTTGTCTGAGGTTCTAGGCTATAAATAGGACTACAATCAGACTTGTATGGCATCTTAGAATTGGTGAAAAGTTACTATAGTTAAATCCAAGCTTTACATTGTTCTAAGTTCATCTTTATACTTTTCTGCACTTTTACATTCTTGCAATTTATATTTTCTGCTCTTTACATTTTTGCACTTTTACATTCTTGCATTTTACCTTTATGATTTTACAATTCATGTCATTTACAATTCGTCAAGCGTCTACGATGAACATTCGTGAGTAGACTTGTCTAGTCTTGGGATTGTTGGAAAAGTCTAATGACTAGATCCTAATCAAACCAAGCCTAGACTCTATTTTATTCAAATCTATTTTCCTATCTAATCTCATCGTTTTTAAACTCAATAGCAAGTGTTGAATGAAGCACCGAAAGGAGAAGTTCAACAACTACTATTTCATCATCACAAATATCAAGTGAAGTATCGAATGAAGAAGCTTGATATTGGAACAAATGAGATTAGACAAGGTGTCTCAAAGCTTGATGGGAACACCCTAAATGAGTAGCTTTATGATGTCTTGAGGCCATAAGATGCGTGCTTAATGGGTCTCATATAGCAATCAACCATGAAAATAGGTGTGATTGTTATTGTGATACATTCATGTAGTTCGAAAGAAACCATGAATTACCTTAGTAACAGTTAGACTGACGGGGAGTTGTTCGTAATATTGATTGACTTTTTAGTAACGGTTAGACTGAACTTTTTCTTTTTCTTTTAATTTTCAACTGTTCAGATTCTCTTGTTCTTTGAATGCGAAGAACTAGAAGTCTTGGAGAATTTATTCTCGAGATTGAAAGGTTCCTCCACCAAAGAAGAAGATATGCACACGATAATGCCATGGATGCGGAACATACTCTTAAAGAGTATGCTACGCCATCTACGGATGAGCCCCATGCTGTCATCGTGTATCTAACCGTTGAGGCAAACAATTTTGAAATAAAACCTGCACTACTTAACTTGGTGCAGCAGAATCAGTTTTTCGGATCAACCACTGAGGATCCAAATCTGCATCTTTCAACCTTTTTAAGACTCGGTGGAACTTTGAAAAACAATGGAGTGACCCAGGAAGCCATAAGGCTACATCTCTTTCCTTTTTCATTAAGGGATCGAGCAAGCGCCTGGCTTCACTCCTTGCCTAATGCTTCTATAACCACATGGGATCAACTAAGGACATCTTTCCTTGCCTGATTTTTCCCCTAGCAAAATAGCTCAATTGAGGGATCAAATTACTATATTCACTCAAAAAGATGGGGAATCTCTATATGATGCGTGGGAGTGTTTCAAAGAAATGCTTAGGCTTTGGCCCCATCATGGTTTGGAGAAATGGTTGATCGTCCATACCTTTTATAATTGTCTTTTGTATGCTACCAAAATGATTGTTGATGTAGCTGCAGGTGGAGCTCTAATGAACAAAAAATTACACGGAAGCATACGCTCTCATCAAAGACATGGCTCAAAACCATTATCAGTGGACAAGTGAGAGAGCCATCACCGTTGTTGATCCATCTCCCTCTAAAAAAGAGGCAGGTATGTACGAAATCTCTGTCCTTGATCATTTAGCTACCAAGGTGGACGCACTTTTTAACAAGTTTGATAAGTTAAGTGTAAGTGCCGTCACACCTCCTTCTTCTACCCCTCCTTGTGAAATATGTGGTGTCTTAGGTCATGTCGCTGTTGAATGCCAACTAGGTGTGGCTGCCGAAAGTCCGGAGCAAGCTAATTATGCTCATTATAACCAAAGGAATAATCAAAATTTTGCTTTTAAAAATACTTTTGGACAACAATCAGCACCACCCGGTTTTGCAAACAGTAATATAGTCCCTCAAAAATCCAAATTGGAACTTTTGCTTGAAATTTTCGTTTTATCTTAAACAAAGCAAAACCAAGAATTGAAAAATCAAACCGGATTTTTGAACGACTCTCTCATGAAATTGACCATGAAAGTTGATTCAATTTCTACCCATAGTAAGATGCTAGAAACTCAGATTTCTCAAATAGCCCAACAAATGGCTTCTTCCTCAAAAACACCCGGAATATTTCCAAGCCAGCCAGAAACCAATCCCAAAGCCCAAGTTAATGCTATTAGCCTTAGGAATGGTAGGCAACTAGAGGAACCTCAAAGAAAGACCAATGAGGTTGAGACTGAGAGTGAGAACCCGAAAACTGAGGAAGGAGTTGAAAAGCCAGTTGTGCCAAATAATCCTAAAATTCCTTTTCCGCAAAGGCTTGCCAAGACTAACTTGGATGTGCAGTTTAAAAATTTTGTTGATTTGTTAAAAAAGATTTACATTAACATTCCTTTCACCGATGCTCTGTCTCAAATTGGCTCTATATGCAAAAAATTTGAAAGATATTCTGTCTAAAAAAAGAAAAATTGAGGATGATGAGACAGTAGCATTATCAAGTGAATATAGTGTTGTTCTTCAAAACAAACTGCCTCCAAAGTTCAAAGATCTTAACAGCTTTTCTATTCCTTGTGTGATTGGGAATGAGAGGATTGAGAGATCATGTGTGACCTAGAGGCTAGTGTGAGCTTAATGCCCTTGTCCCTCTTTAAAAAGTTTGGCATAGGAGAACTAAAATCTACTAGGATAACCTTGCAGTTAGATGACCGATCTATCATACATCCTACCGGAATTCTTGAGGATATACCTATTTAGGTAGGAAAAATTTATATCCCGGCAGATTTTGTTGTGATGGAAATGGAGGAAGACTCGCAAGTTCCTATCTTTTTAGGAAGGCCTTTCTTGGCTACTGCTGGTGCTGTGATTGATGTGAAAAATGGCAAGTTGGCTTTCCATGTAGGTGATGAGAAAGTCGAATTTGAAATTGCTAAATTGATGAAAAGTCTGTCGATTGAGTACTCGTGTTTTATGGTTGATGTGGTTGACCATTGTGTGAAAGAATGCTTTATAGCATCATCTGCATGCAATGGTCTACGTGATCCAGATTAATGAGAAACTCTTTTTGATCGCCAAGCTAGTGACGTTAAAAGAGCGCTGCGTGGGAGGCAACCCACGGGTTTATGTGTTTTGTTTTCTTTGTTTTATGCAGGTTAAGGTAGAAATAAATGTCTGAAAATGCTTTAAGGAGACATGGTTGGAGTGTGGGAAGGTTTTGATCCATGAGTAATTGTCAGAAAAGGCCAGAAAATGGCGAAAAAGTTGATACTGTTAGAAAAACCTGAAATAGTTATAAAACAAGCATAGGGTTCCTTTGCAAATCTAATTATGGTAGTACATATATTAGAAATTGGACATGAATGATATGGGCAAATGGGATTCGATTCCACTTTTATACCTTTTCTTTCTCACTCACTGCCTTCTAAAGTAAAAACAAAATTAAATCAAAGATGTTTGTTTTTTGGATTATTATTGCATTACTAAATTACCTAAATAAATTATTTTTTGTTATATTATTATTACATTATGCTTATAGTTTTTTTTATATATTTTTTCTCTTTGTTTGCAATTATAATTGATAGTGTGATTTCTTTTAAAAGGCTTTATAAGCCTAAAGTATAACATTACTAGAGCAAATGGGTTTCATCACAAACTGGATTATGGTTCTATTATGAAGAATCTCTTGTATAAGTTCAATTGTTGTTCTAATATGAAGAAAATCTTGTGTAACCTCATACTGGATTATTGTTGTATGACCTAATATGTTATCCAATACTTATTTTGGATTTGTTGTGAAATTGGTATGATAAGTCATAGTTATGTTGCTATGGATTTGTTGTGAAATTGCTACCATAAGTCCTAGTTATGTTGCTACGGGAAATACTTTTTAAATACTTATTTGTTGTTGATTAACTACATATTTGCTAGGATATGATTTTTTTCATTTAACTATGGATTTACTACAAAATATTTCCCTAGCAAAATTGTCTCTCAATCCATGCTATGACCGATTCAATGGGTATTCCGCAGCATATCCCTAACTAAGCTCGTTTGCTAGGAATTAGCTGCGAAATAGCTACGAAAGTGGTCGTAGCAAATCGAATAATTTCTTGTAGTGAATAAACTAAATGACAAGATCAAAAATAGAGAAGATGAGAGCTTTTGTATTATTCACTTTACAAATGTGTCATTACATTAAAATATGAGTTCTATTTATACTTCCTCCGTTTCAAAATACATGTCCATTTTGGAGAAATTTTTTGTTTCAAAATACATGTCCATTTGATAGTTTAAGGATACATTTAGTCTATTTTACCTTTGCCTACCAATTAATTGGATTATAGTTTTTCTCCACAATAATTATTTTCTACTAATAAATGTTGACCCAATTTTAGGTAGATTTACTCATACACTCTCCCAAGAAATGACTACTGGACTATCTCATCCATTGTGTGAACCAACCAATGGTGTTTAAATGATGGGACCAATGGTGTTTAAATGATGGACTAATTTGTTTAATTAATTTTGGTATTGGTATTGGGAGTAATTATGAGATGGGGTAAATAAATATAAAATGGAGGAAATCAAAGACAATGGTATAATAGGAACTTTTGTGTCAAACTAACTTGTCCTTGGTTACTGCAATTTCTCTAAAATGGACATGTATTTTGAAACGGATGGAGTAATACACATATGACCAAGTGAATGATCAAAACAATTAAAAACCACTAACCATACATTCACTAATGGTGGTTATAGGAAGGTGGAAGATTAAGGATAGACATCTACTAAGTTTATTATTCATAACAAATATCGTATTAATAAAACAATCTACTTTTTTTTAAGAAATAAAACAATCTACTTAACCATATAAAAAGGTGGAAAAAAATGAAGAGATGTTTTTTTTATAGGAAAAAAAAAGAAATAAAACAATCTACTTAACCATATAAAAGGTGGACAAAAATAAAGAGATCTTTTCCCAAGATGATTTACTCTAACCACAAATGCACTCACAATTGTTTCCCCCTGGAATAAAAAAAAAGTAGGGTTTACTTTTCTGCTTCAACACACTCAGATATGAAAGGTTTGTTCTGCTACGCATTGTGAGACCTAAAACCCTTGTGCCTCAACAACAACGGCACCGTGTTCTTACATATCTAGCTAGTGTGTCGCAGCACTCCAAAAGCCCTCAAATGTCGCGCATATTGCTCCCTGATGATCTTATCGTGGAAGTCCTATCATGTCTTCCGGTGAAACCTCTGATGCGATTCAAGTGTGTGAGCAAGTCTTGGAAAACACTCATCTCCGATTCCATGTTCGTCAAACTACCACTTCGGAGATCATCGCCAAACAGGTGTCTAGCACTAGAAACAAGTTTCAGTTTTGTAACTTTCCCTCTGAATCATTTAGTAGAGAACCCGTCAATCACCATCCCCAGCAACACTTATAACCGATTGGAGAACGATGATTGTAGCCGAATTATTGGTTCATGTAATGGATTGCTTTGTTTGCTCGGTTATTCATTCACTTCGTCTACATTTGAACAAAACATCTGGTTTCATATCTGGAACCCAGCCACAAACACGATATCTGGAAGATTAGGATCTTTTTATCAATCCAAAAAGTCTATAAATGACTGGCTCAGATACACATTCGGTTATGATAATTCAACCGACGCTTATAAGGTGGTGGCCTTCTCTTCTGACGAGATGAAAGTTTTTAGTTTCTGTGGTAATGTTTGGAGAAATATTCCCATAGTTTTCATCCGTGATTATCTCGCTTGATCTTGGTACCGAGACGTACCAGCAACTGCTGCTCCCAAGTGGTGTTGACGAAGTGTCACTTGTTGAGCTAACTATTGTTGTGTTAAAGGACCGCCTTTGTTTTTCTTATTATATTTCAACAGAACTCATTTTGTTATATGGAAGATGACGGAATTTGGAATTGAACAATCTTGGACTCAATTCCTTAAAATTAATTTTCAGAATATTCAAGTAGATGATAAATTTAGTGACTGGAGATACTATCATTTGTTTATGTTCCCATTGTGTCTTTCTGAGAGTGGTGAAACATTGGTATTTACAAGTGATGGAGGAGAAAAATCAATTCTCTATAATTTGAGAGATAATAGAGTAGAGGAAGCCGGTGGTAATGAAATAACTTTGTTTGTCAAAGGATTACGTTGAAAGTTTGGCTTCAATTTGTTGAAAGTAAGTTTCTTTATGATGATTTACTTATTCAAAAAGGAAAACCTTAACTGTTTTATTTCTACAATTTTACTCTTGTCTGTGTAAGGACAGATGAAAGTCTCGAACTCTTGATAAGTAATTCAAGCACACTTTTTGCAGGACTGTTTTGGTTTGATAGCAATATTTGTACTTGCACAATATACATTTATTACTATATCAATAATCTACGATTGGATGTTCGTGATTTTTTTATGGATTTAAATTGCTCTGTTGTGTTTCCTGCATTTGATTTTTCTTTTTTGGTTAGATTTGCTGCTGAAATTGTCTGTGATTTACTTAAATTAATGGCTACTTCTGCAAGAGGGCATAGTCTTATGGCTTGTGTTTAAATAGCTTGAGGCTGAAGTTCTCTCAAACTCATATTTCATAATTATTTATTATTGGATATAATATCTAATTTAAAATTTCATCATCTAAAGTTATTAATCAATATGATACTATTTTACCGTAGGGACCATCTGTGTTTGGTCCCTCACTTCTAGAGATATGACATACACAAGGTTAATAAGAGTTAACCAGACTTCACATTACAAATGGGCAGTCTTCATCTTGTAAGTTGCTTTTGTGGCGTGCTCAGTCTTCACCATACAATCCGATTTTGTAGGTTTGAGTTAGACCTAAATTCAAATTCTAAGAACCCTATTTTATAGTTTGTTCGTGAGATGATTTTTTCCTTGACCCTGTGGCTCTTGTTTACCACATCCTGTTTCCTTTTCAGCATAAGATCGCTATATGTTTACTTTAATAGTGTTTAGACATCCTTCTTTGACCATTTTCTGTGAAAATAATTTTACCTGCTGTTGTAGATTTTGTTAGTTACTTTCATCGTGTTCGATTTTTCTCCCTCTCTTCTAATAATACTACCAGGTCCAAAATATCTCTACTCCTTGCTCTGAGATCTAAGCCATATGTTGTGACGGTGCAAAGAATGAGTTAGATCGATATATAGTTTATAGAATTATAATGCTTTCTTATCTTGTTTGAGACAGTAATAACAAGATCTTGAGGATACCATTTGATGATGTTTATGTCCCAACCTGTGATACCATTATCATTGTATTGTGTAAATAATATTGAACCAGAAATGTTCAGAATGCTTTCATAGATATATCTTGTCTTCGACAATGACAGCATGCTATTGATGAAGCTCTCTAACACAGTATTGGATGCATATTTTAACACAATACTTCAATAGCAGCAGTAGTCCCTTTTAGGCAATTTGTTGTATTAATATTGAAAATCAAGGAAGAACGAGTACCTGGCGTGTTCACATCGATCGAGTGTTCATTCATAATTACTTTTTTGGAATTTTGAACTTTGAATTTTGAAACATCTACAGAAGGTTACTGAACAAGTTGTTGATTTAAAACTACTTATTCATTTCTATTTGACGTATGTATTACATATGAGTAAAACTCAACAATTATGAAACCCAGTGTTATCATTGTTGCCTTCTTTTTACTATTAACTTAATCTAAAAACATGTTATTGCTAGCATTAGTGTTCATGTCCTGACAATGCATTTCAGCTTGTTATGTTTATAATTATTTTGTTGGTCTCACCAGATTTTGCTAAACATTAGTGAGAGTTCTTATCTATACCTGGAACTAATTCTCTTAGAGTGGTTATTCACCTTATGAAATGTGATGACACATCATGTTATTCTTATTTTATCATTTCACAATCTTACTAATGAATATTAGGAATTAGTAATAAATAACGAGGTAAAGCTCAATGAAGAAAAGGGAAATGCAAAAGACATTCACAACCAATGCGATATCAGAATTTTTTATTTTTTTTTGAAAGAGATGCGATATCAGAATTGAAAGCCTATGTAATTTTTCATCCCCAATACAGTAAAATTGTAAATTAGCTTCTACTAGTTATTGATAATTAGCAGTTTGAATCTAACATTATTTGTTATTGAATCTTACAATTAACATTGTATCTTTTTTAACGAACAATTAACAGTATTTGGATTTATATTATATATCTTAATTATTAAATCATATTTTGAATTAAAAAAAATTACTGAAGTTTAGCTTTTAATTTTTAGAAGTCATGAATGTTTGGATATTTCTTATTTAATGTTGCTAAATATATATTAAAAATAAATAATAAATAATCCAAATTCTTTTAAGCATTCAAAATACATGTGGTCGTTTGATCTTTTAATTTTCTTATAAATAAAACCAAGTTTAAAATTTAGATAGTCCGATCTCGATCTAAACATCGCGGATGTGCCAAATACGTGAATGTGTCAAATTAATGATTGTAGAGAGCACATGTCGTAAGCATTCATAGCCAAAGCTATAAATGAGATGACAGAGAACTTTCATTCCAAATGATGCAATTTCTAGTTAATAACTTGCAACAATCTGATTACATTAAATAAAACTTGCAATAAAAAAAAACTTGCAGTAATCTAACTAAATAAAAATCATTTTAGGTAGTTTCTGATTTCTGAAGAAAAAAAAAATCATTTTAGGTCAATGAAAACCAAGCTTATGAAAGTACAGTTACAATATCACAAACATTGCACTAATCAAGTTTCAGACTCAACCAATTTTGCTACTCTTCCATAGCATCTCCTTCAATTACTTCAACCTTCTCCTTCAAAGGAGTAATCTTTGTTAAGAGAACCTCTGTAACAGATAAACATAAAATATTAGATATTATACATCAAAATTTTCATAAGGAATGCACTCCATACTGTTTAATCAGCAAGAAGGGTGGCAGAAAAATAAAGATGCAGAAGAGTCGGATATCATTTACGATTACCTTCTCAAAGTCTAATGTCATGCATGTATAATCTAGGCTAAACTATAAAAGACTCATCCGCATATGATTAAGTTAAATTAGCCTCATCGGACTTCAAATTAACACTAAAAAAATAAGATTGAATAAGTCATACAAGTAATTACAACTATGTTTGAATATTTAACGGAATTGTTTATACGACATCACGAAACTGAGCATACACCCAACATTATGTAGCCTTGTGTATTATTAGGAGAAACAAAATAGCTTCATAAAGGAATTTGGTTATGTGCAGCCTTGACTTTTCTCTAGGACAGATAAAGGATATATACTAAATGAGATGTGCACAATTTGATGGTGCTGGTGGACTTCTTGAATTGGCAAAGTTGTCTCTTGATACTAGACTTAGAAACTAAGCATTTATAGATAATGAGAATGAGAATGTGGGAGATGAAAATGGTACAGTCAGTATTAGATTATTTATAGCACAAAGAGCCATGACTTCTTTTAAATAGGCTACATATAGGAGATAAATAAGAACACAGCCAGCCTAATAGCACAAGGGTTTCAATAACAGCTGAAGTCGAGGTTTGGTTACACAGAAAATTTCCTGTATAATTAAACCCACTCTCTTTCTCACAGTTCGCCTTTAAAGCCAAGTGGATGTGCATAACACTTCCCTAAATGGTGTACATGGAGCAGCCCCGAGGGTTTGAAGCAGCAAAAGTTCGGTCTGCAGATTTCACAAACCATTTTATGGCATGAAAACATGCTTCCAATGCCTGTAATGCCTGTTTTAAAAGGCTGAAAAATGCCCTATACGCTCAAGTTCACTCATACCTGGTAAATGTGATCCATTTCATCTCTTTCTATCTACAGCAAGTCTTCTGACTGTTTATATGATTGTCTATGTTGATGATATCATTTTCACAGGCTAGTCTGTTCAGCTTATTCGGCGTCTTATACTCAGCTGCACTATTAGCTTGCTCTAAAGCAACTTGGAGAACTAGACTACTAGGGTATTGAGGTCAAGCATGTCAAAGATGGCTCTCTTATGTTTACTAATCTAAATAAATTAGATTTAACATAAAGATCTAACATGGCAGGGGATAAAAACATCTCTACAATGGTTGGAGCCTGCACTGTCTAAACAAAGAGCTACATCTCCAACAAGCATCTACTTCATTTCCTGTCATTAACAAGCTTTCCTATAGTTAATTGGCCGTCTGACCTTCAACAGGTGCTCCACTTCAGGATCATGCATATATTCTAGTCAAAACATAGTCTCTTGGTGGGCTAAAAAGCAAAATGTGGTTAACAGACCAAGAACAAAAGCTGTGTACCAAATTCTAATTACCCAACATTCATACTTCCAACATTCATACTTAACACGTCAAGCTATAAGGTCTCATCCTCATTTTCCTTTTAACAAATATAATTTTTCTCAAAATTTTAAGATATGAACATAATCTTGTAAACCATTACTTACTCAAGAAATACCACAGCATGTCAAAATGAATCAAATATACAATTGTTTTTGTTCTGGGGTATACCAAATCTATATCTAAAACTTAAGAGCTCTTATCCATCACCCATACCCCTAACCTTTATGTAGGAATTAATTCATTTCCAAATCTTTTTCTTTCCAACAATAGGTTAAGTTTCCCCCTACTCATTCTATTATCCTTATCTATATCTGTTTATATGTAATGAAAAGAATATTGACCAAACCTGCATCAATCAAACGCTCACTCCATAATGTTTCATGCCCGCAAGATTTGGAAGTCATATTAAGAAGGGTTAAGAGGTTATTATCAAGGATACGAAATTGGCATTACGTCTAAAACTCTCAATATTCTACATCGTCAAGATCTAGACTCTAATTCTACAAGCTTTTAATTTTCACACGTGCCACTTATTTTTTCTTAATCTCCACTTTGCCACTTTTGCTTTCTAGTTCTCTCTATGGCCTAGAAGTTTCTTCCTCTCCTTTCAATTTTTATTTAGTAAATTGTATCTGGGTGAAAGACTTGAAAGTCTTTGTGCTTCCAAGACTACCCGTTATTTTGATTTCCTCCACAAGCATATAATGATATTATTATTATTACTACTACTACTACTATTACTATTATCATCATCATCATCATTATTTTAATTATTATAAATAATTTATATAAAAAATGCCAAAATGTATGAAAGCAACATTGGCTTTACACACACACATAATATCTTATAACTTAAAGATTTCTTTTTTTAGAATTATTTTAACCAGTAAGTTACAACATATTTAATCTAATATATATTTAAAAGTTAGAGGAGTAATACTAACTGACTGAATTTGTTCTGGGGTATACCAATTGTTTTTGTTCTGGGGTATACCAAATCTATATCTAAAACTTGAGAGCCATGTTTGGCATGCAGGCAGATCCTTGGATCTCAGGTCCCAGGTTCAAGCCCCGCTAGTGCCCTTGAGGGAGGTAAACGTAAATACCTTTGTAAGTGCTCTTTGAGCCCTAAGATCTTCCCTGCCTTGGATTGGCACACAATTCCCTCACCCTAAATTTTTTATTAGCAAAAAAAAAATCCTAAAATTCTCTTTTCTCCTATACTTTCGCTACATCAGCTACCAGAAACTGGAATGGAAAAACTAGGATAGCATTGCAGTTTTCATAGACAACGCGTCAAAATATGCTATGCTATAGCGCCACTATTTAACAACACTGTGTACCATAAGAGACGTGTATAGTGCTGCACACTACATTATTTCTCAATTAGTTAGAGGCGGTTATTGACAACTATCTCTGTAACATTTTATGGCAGTCTCAAGGGTAAGAAAATAAGTAAAGTTCAGAACAAACCAGTCTTTTTGGAGAATGTAAAGCCTTTTGGATTGACGAAAGTACGGGGATTTGGCGTGAGGTGATTCCTTAGATATTCCTTATGTCCCTGTGCAGCATTAACGAAGAATTAGTACACAAATTAGATGTATATGCATCCCTCAAACAACTGACAGGATTCCGCATCTAGGAACTAACCTTTGTTATCACACAAACATCAACATTACTTCCACTTCCCAAGTCATTAAATATACCAGCACATATCGCCTCAACAACTAACTTGACTCCTTCATCCCTCTGCACCAGATCAAAATGTTTCTAGCAAATTAAAATCTCTATTGAATTGCAAAATCAAGACATGATTGAAGTTACAAACATCATCAGCATCAATTACAACAATTATAGTGTATTCCCTCCAGACTAAATTAGAAGCAAAGCTAACGACCAACACACAGATTAAGGATGTTAGGTTTTTTTTTTTACAATTATTAAGGTTGTTAGTTACAATTATAGTTAAGTTCATATAATTTTCTTGAACTACAGTTAATGGTACTTAATGTAGAGGATTCTCACATTTCGCTTGTCTTGAATCATGTGAAGTGTAATTTTGGAATAATGACATTAAATAGGTCTAGTAAGTCTAGCTAAAAATTTCTTACAACTAAAAATGAATGTGAACACAATACATTTGGCAAAGGATTATCAAATGTAGTAGTTTAAGAAGTCTTAAGGGTGTCCTTCCACATGGTTTACAACAATAATAAATGCAAAGGAGACTACGTACGTGCCAATCTCTACTAATTATACCCACCCATATACCTGTTTCTTTTCATCATTGTTTGATTTATGGCTTCTAGGTTTGGTGGTTGTGGTTTATATTGAATTGGATTGGATACAAACACCCCTAATTGGAAGTTGTTAGACCTCATATCATTAGTAATTGTGCCAGTTTTACAAGCAGTTAGTTATGCAGTTATGTTTTTTATAATTAATTTTGTCAGTTATGTGTGATTATGTTTAAGAATAAATAGGGAAGGGCAAGGGAGAATTGGTTATTAGTGAGTTATTGAATGATTATTGGGAGGGAGAGACCAAGCTATGTAATTCTTGGTTGTTACCAGTCTGGTGTGTGCATTTATTCATTTCTTCAATTCTTTGAGTATGTGTAATTCTGCCCTGTTATCAATAGAAGTCAGTTTCCTTTATTAAATTCTATTAGATACCAGTTTCTAAGACTGGTACCACAGCATGTTTCTTGGATCTGTGGTACCATGCAGGAAATGGAGCTTCGAATGTGATGGTGAAGATGCATAGCGGTGGGTGCTATGGATTGATGTTACTCATAGGACGTGCTCGCAAATGGTTGAACTGGTGGAATGGACATCACCAACAGGTTAGTTGGAGTAAATTTTTGTATGCATTTTTTTGGCGTTTTAAGTCGGGATACAGGGGCATCTTGTCTAATTATGAAAAGGAGCCTGCCATGGAATCGGGGCTGTTGACGGTTAAAAGTTCATGCGATATTCAACAAGTGAAACAAGTTATGATGGAGAAAGTAGAAGAAGGAAAAAATTCAGTCAGTTCTATTGCAGAACAGATGGAAGGAAAAAATTCGGTCAGTTCCATTGCAGAACCAATGGAAGGGGGATTGAAGGCCGTAAGAGAAATCTCAGAGATAGAAGGAAAAATGAAGGTTATCGATGAAGAAAAGGCTGAAGAAGAGTCCAGGGCCGAGAATGCAGAAAAATGAGTTTTGCCCCGTGCACCATAATGTTCACCCAATCGTCATTGTGCTGCCGAGTCCTTTATTCGCCACCATTAAAGGATTTTGTCATTGGAGCACCAATGACCGTTGTGAGGGGGGTGGCTGAGGTCTTTTAGTGGAGACAAGGCCTACTGCTGTTACACTCTGTTTTTGGGTAAAAAAATATCACCCAATACAGAGCATATGATCCAGGAAGTTCTCATGTTTCACACATTGTTTAATCACTCTATATCATATTATGGGACCTTGGTAGACTCGTGTAACCCTTCGCCTAGAGAACAGGGTGATTCTTTGGGGGGAGGGGGAATATTGTTAGACCTCATATTATTGTGTCAATTGTTTTTTTAAAAAAAAAATTGTCAGTTTTATTATAATTATAGCAGTTAGTTATGCAGTTAAGTTTTATTATAATCAATTGTCTCAGTTATGTGTGATTATGTTTAAGAATAACTAGGAAAAGATAAGGGAAAATTGGTTATTGGGAAGTTATTGAGCGATTACTGGGAGGGAGAGGTCAAGCTTTCTAATTCTTTGTAGGGAACTATTGTAAACATTATGATGTATGCATTTCTGTAATTTTCTGATTATGTGTAATTCTGCCATATTATCGATAAAAGTCTGTTTGCTTTAGTAAACTCTATTTGGTACCAGTTTCTAACAGAAGTACAGTGAACATTTTGAATTGGATGGGAGCTTTTTGTTTTCTTTTCTATACAGCACAATGTGGGCGCAGTCTAGTAATTATTATTTTAAGAAAGAGTAAAACTGAAGCAAGCACTATTTTTTAGCCTTAATATGTTTACTTACACTTAAGCTTTCCTTGTATTTAGACTCAAATACAGACATTGCAGCAAGTGAACCAGATCCCATTGTAGCAAATGGAAGGGTGTCGGTTGACCCATGTGGATAGATCTGCGAAACATGAACTCAAATAGTCACGAGAAATCCAACTGTATGAATTCCAAATAATAAAACTTTAAATATTAAAGGAAAGTTTAGACAATGAACTAACAGTATGCAAATGAGGTCCAGTGACGTCAACCCCACCAAGAACTAATGCAGCTGAGACATGACCTTGGTAACTGCAGATGTTTAAAAGAGTCAGAATCAGTGTACATACAAGGAGCAAAATTGCATAAAACATTAGTTCTGAAACTCAACTTGAAAAGGTGTCTCTTAAGAAGAGTCAGTGCTGTAACAACTCTTGATTCTCTACCAGTATGGTAGCGATGTAGTTGCAGCTGTGAGCTGACCATGTCTGCAATAATAACAAACATCTCATTTTCAATGGTTTTACTATATTAAACCTAGAGAGTAGCCATATGCAAACTTTCATAGAGAATGAAATATAAATGTGCAACAAGATATATGCATTATTAAAGATACCTGTTACAGCCTCTGTATCAGCAGCAGTGCCTGCTCCACAACAATATATGTTGGGTGCCATATAATGAATTTTCTCACAATTTTTATCAGCGACAATGGGTCCTTCGGTTGCCCTGGTATCTGCTCCAAGAATGATACCATCCTGAAGAAAATTTATTTGTGGGAAACGTCAACATCCAAAAAACTTGACAAATTAAACATAAATACAGATTTACAATAAAGCATGTGGAATGGGTGACGGTTCCATGGAAAATCATGAAAAACATAGATGCCAGAAGGTACAATTTGTATATGTAGCACATTTCGTAAAAAAGAAATCAGTAAAAGAAGGAACTCGGACTCAAATTTATGAAGGATATTTAACATATTCTCACTTCCCGACCCCCTTCTTTATTATAATAACATAATCATGCATAATACATAATGTTAGAGCTAAACACTGCATTATCATCATAATATCATAATATAAGCAAATCCTCCTTGCCACAAATTAACTTAACTTACAACATTTGTTTGACTTTCCTTGTGACATCCCTAGAATGCCACGCAATAAAAATAACAAACCATGTTTCAAGTCACTATAGAGTACAATCTAAGCCTAACTTCACATTCAGTGTTTGGATAAATCATTCCAAGGAAGACCCCGCTTCATGAACTCGTGATAAAGATGCAAGCAAATGAGCAAAAACAAATACTTCAGAAAATGGCATAAAAATAATATGACAGTAATTAAAACCTTATTATTCAGACCTGGAAAACTAAACCAACAATAGTGGTTCCTGTCTTCAAATAAGAAGGGGGTTTAAGACCCTTATTTTTGAGCATATCATTTCTTCTGCAGAGATCAAAACTGAACCCACCCTTGGGAGGAAGATCGACAGACTTAGTCATACTAGAAATTCGAATCGACCCTGAAAATGAACTGAAACCAAAAAGATGGTAATGATTAATAATAAAATTCAACAAATACTAAAAAACTAGCGGCACCAAACTACAAAAAGCCTTAAAGGCATTTTCAAATGCTTCACAATCGTTATGAAACACATACATTAGCATAAAATTGATTCAACACAATTACAGGAACACAGAATCACATATTAATGAACATTAAGCAATCATAAACTCGTAGAAAACAAAAACAAAATCTCAATACAAAACTACTTAACCAAAAGATGCATGTGACTATAACCACTTAGTAGATTATCAAAACCCCTGCAAGATAAAATATTCTTTCAAAATCATTTATCAACAGCAAACACCAGGCATGTCTTTACATAACCACAATCTAAAAGAAAACCAATCATCTTTACATGACAAAAATACATCAAAATTAAAAATTAAGTAAGCATATAATCCTCTACAATCTCACAAATCCAGAATTATCCACACTATCCAGGGAAACACAAACAAATATTAAGGCATTTGAATCAGCACAAGTAAGATCGACAGACTTAGTCATACTAGAAATTCGAATCAACCCTGAAAACGAACTGAGACCAAAAAGATGGTAATAATTAATAGTAAAATTCAACAAACACTAAAAAACTACCGGCACAAAACTACAAAAAGCCTTAAAGGCATTTTCAAATGGCAAACATCAAACTACATTTTCAAATGCTTCACAATCGTTATGAAACACATACATTAGCATAAAATTGATTCAACACAATTACAGGAACACAGAATCACATATTAATGAACATTAAGCAATCATAAACTCAAAAAAAAATCTCAATACAAAACTACTTAACCAAAAGATGCATGTCACTATAACTACTTAGTAGATTATCAAAACTCCTGCATGATAAAATATTCTTTCAAAATCATTTATCAACAACAAACTCCAGGCATGTCTTTACATAACCACAGACTAAACGAAAACCAATCATCTTTACATAACACAAACAAATATAATCCTTTACATCACAAAAATCCAGAATTATCCACACTATCCAGTGAAACACAAACAAATATTAATGTTTTTGAATCAGCACACACTCAATACACAGCTCAAGACATTAGGGTTTAACAAATACATATATGCATTTAACAAAAAAGATTCAAAACCAGGAAAAATTCAATCCCCACAAACCAAAAGTTTTTTTAATCGACTCGTGGAAAAAGAGAAAACAGCATAGATGAATCTAGTCAAAGGACCTCCAATAAAGAAAACATAGGTCAAAATAATATACGGTCCCACATATGAGTAAGGTCAGCCAAACTAGTTTTAATTGACAGTGAATATATCAAAATCAGTGCCATTGTGATATGGTTGAAGCTCCAAAATGTAGCTTTTTACCAAAATGGCTCTCTTCAATTCCATCAATCTTACCAGCAATCCAAAAATGCACTTGATAATAAAATAACTGTATGAACATGACATAATAGAACTTGGAGTGAAGACCCAATTTGGTCCCTGACAATTTTTCGCAGCCCAATTTAGTAACCGACAAAAAATAATACCAATCTAGTCCCTTACATTTTGAAATTGGGAACAAATTAGTCAGGGACGGACCCAGAAATTTTAGATAGTGTAGGCAACACACACACACATATATTCATATAATTTGTAGAAGTAAAATATATTTAACATTTCATTTTTTAAAGCATAAATACACATCATTATTGCTCTCTACGATCTTTTATATTCTAGAAACATTGAATGGTTTACTCATTTTCAATATCAATAAAAATATCACTTTCAGTATAAGTAACTAAACAATCATTTAATTATTCATCTCTCATGTGATTTCGTATCCGATTCTTGATAATACTCATAGCAGAGAAATCTCTTTCAACTCTTGCAGCTGCCACAAGTAAGATCAAAGACAACTCTAAAGCAAATTTTCTGATCTCCACTAGCTTTATAAAAAGATCACCAATCCCCCTAATTCTAAAAAATCACTATAAGAGCATACATCTACAAAATAGTTCTCAGTTCATCTTTATTAACATGGTGATTCGGTATACCTTCACTTCCATCCTCTCCATTTATTACATGGTGTATATATATAGGTACTATTTTTCTCAAAAGTGGTGAGGGGCCAGGCCCACATACCATTGTACATTGGGCCGTCCCTGAAATTAGTCCCTCTGTTATAATGAGTCGGGACTAATTTGTCCTAATTTGGGTATTATTTTTCTGTAAGGGACTAAATTTGGCCGCATAGAAATTGCTAGGGATCAAATTTGGGTCTTCACTCTAAAACTCATCCGTGGAAGGATCTATATTAGATTCACAATCAAGGGTCTGTTTGGATTGGCTTATTCGAGCTTATCTACTGGCATAAGCTTTGTGAAACCGTTTGGGAGAATTTATGAAAACAACTTACGACAATTTTCATAGGCTTTTTTCAACTTAATTTCATAAGTTCTCCAATATAGCTTATAAAAACAATGGATAGCATATACAAATACAATATTAAAACAATTGAATATTAGATCTTCAATGAACAAAAACGCATACTCGAAACCCCAAAAATGATGTTAAGATTGAGATAAATCGAGAAGTTAGGGTTTAAAAACGAAGCAACTAATTCATGAAAAACAAACGGGAAAAGAGGTTAGGGTTTGAGATCTACCGATTGAAAAATCAGAGCGAGAGAGAGAGAGAGAGAGAGAGAGAGAGCTCACCGGAGGAAGATGGAGATTAAGCTGAGTTGGAACGAAGCCGGGAGAGAGAAGCTGATTGGACTTTCGTGTTCAAGAGTTCAGTATATATGCTACTGTATACGTACGTGGTTGAGTAAAAAAATAAAAATATTAATTCTTCTTTTTTATTAATAATATAGCTGATTGGACTTTATTTGTATCTTATTTAATAATAATTTAAATAATATATTATTAAAATGGCTAAAATGATAAAATAGTTTAAATGATAGGGTGAAATTGGAAAGAAAAAAATCAACACAAAAGGATGTATTTCCATTATATATCGTTATAGATTCAAAATTCTTTCGAATTCGCATTTAACATATGACAATGAGTGTTTTGATTATTTTGAATGTAACATCCTCTAATTAATAGTGCACTCCAAGGACCAGACATATTTAACATCATAAAATCGAAATAGTCGCAAGATTAAAAATAAAGTGAACGAGTTAAAAACAAATATTATCAATCTATTGTGCATATAGTAAAACCAATTGAAGCTTCCTCACATTTTTGGTTTGGTTCTAAGCGATCCAAAATAAAATAAAAAATGTTATTGTACACATATGCATGTTCTAACTTTGTGTAATGGGCAAACTTCACATTCAATCTATCATTCTTGAAAAAGCGGTTGAAAAAGTGATAAACATGTACCTTGGCTTTGCACAAATTACTTCAAAATTGTTATCATCATCATGCATCTTTAGCCGATCTCACTTAGAATCCTTGGATACTTTGTGAATTATTGGATTCATTCATACTACATTATAGGCAACAATGTCTCAGAGGTCTTTTATTTTATTTATTTGTAACACTTAGGCCTTTTGTCTTTTTTTCCCAAACCATTCCTTTATCTCACCAAAAGCTTGCATTGTTGCCCTTTTTTAACACTTCCATTTAAAAAAACAATGATGAGTCATCTGGCTTGCTGGCATGGCTTTAAAATTTAAACAAAAACATTATCCTACTTGGAAATACATATCCATCTTCTTCTCTATTCAAATACTAGGTTTTTCTTCCCCCAAATAAAAAACCCTAAAATCAAAATTGAAAAAATTAGAAAAATTATGGCAGAAATCCGCACCAGTTGCTCAAACTCAAGAAGCCAAAACAACTCTATGCACAGTTCGACTGGAAACCATGATGAAGTTGCACCTGATTGTCTTTGTGGTGCGAAAGCTGTTGTTCGAAGAGTTACAAAAGATGGTCCAAACAAAGGAAAAAAAATACGGGGTTGTAGAAATTTTGTGGTGAGTTTATAATACTTAAAGTTCATATTTATGGGTCTTTATGTTTATGGAGTTCTATAAAATTCAAATTCTTATTTGAATTTTTTTTTTCGTAGGCTCATGGAATTGGTTGTGGCTGTAGTTTTTTTGACTGGTATGCAGTGTGTCCAATAGATCCAACAAACAACAATAGTGCATACACAATGCAGAGAATGTGTCGAGAAGGAAATGAAAATTGCGACACTTAGAAGGACTATGGTGAAGATGCATGGTGATGAGAAAGCTACAAAGAAGAACATTACGCTTGTCGTTGTTATTTGTTTAGTTTTAAGTGTAATTTGTTTCATTATCATGGGCCTTTTGGTTGACAAGAATTATTGTGGAAATGTGAGAATATGTTCTTTTGTAGCATATAACTCTTGATCCTTTTGTACTCCATTTCCACAATAATTCTTGTCAAAATAACTTCTTCCTTAAATGCCAAGATCTTAGTACCCATGATTGACAATAACTTCCAATTTGTCTTGCTTGAGCTGACTTGGGCGAAGCATGCATGAAGAGTGGAGATGGGCTTTGTTCTGAGAATGTTCTTGAAAACATTTCTTCCTTTGTAACCTATCTTTTAAAATCACTCAAGAACACATGCTAAATAACAAATAATCTCAAAATTCATTTAATCATAATTTAAATGTTTTGTTATCATTAAAACATAAAAAAGGATTTTTTAGAATTTATCTCAACAATTGTGTCAACTTAAACCTTCATTTTAATCAACCATAATCAAGTATGTGCTTCAACATGTTTTTGTTTTGATACCTATAACAATAAAATAAAACTCAACTCCAACCAATTTAAAATGGGATCCTATGTGCATTCCTTGCCACAAACTATTTCACGAAGCATCAATCTTCTAAGTAAAGAAACATGTATTAAAAAAATACAATGAATGCCCGGTAATATGCTTTTCTTTCTCTAATGAGATAGATATATTACATTCTTCAATCCATCAATCTTCGTGAAATGTAGTAACTATATTTGCAGCAGCTGCTGGATTTTATCATCGCGTCACAAATTGTTGATGGCCAAAAAACCACCCATCCTTCCTTTTTCACATTTCTAGCCCCAAAACAAAATCAAATTCATCGAAATATAACTAAAAAATATGGAGCAAGTGTTAACTTCAAAAAATGATATAGCATATTGTAGGATAATGAGGCTGTTAGAATACTGCACAACAAAGATTCACTGTTAAGATGTTGCTTTTTGCGTCCACATTCTTTAAACACAATTTTGACAAGAAACTCAATCTACGTATACAAAGATTTGGAAAAAAAAAAGATATTCTTTCATTTTTAGAAAAAAAAAAGATGGAATATTAATCTGCCAAAAGGTATAAGAAAAAAAAGAATGAGGTTTAAAAAACAAAACCAGCAACTCACATGAAAATTAAAAAAATAACCCGAACCAATGACGAAAATTAAAAGAAGGAAAATTGTTGAACATGATAAAATAAATTAAGGATATAATAGAAACAAACAGTTGATCAATGTAATCACCTAAGAACTAATCAATGCACCGAATCTGAAATCAAATAAAAAAAGAGGAAGATGAAAGCATGCAATAAGAACTTTTCAACAAACAATTGTTAGTTTTGGATTTGTTTCTTCTTGATCGTCGGAGAAATGCCAAATATAATGTCGGTGTCAGTGTCGATCGCCATCACATATCCATGTCTCTATCTACGCTTCCCTGTTGTTGTCGTCGAAGGCACGAAGTTGTTCCATCTTCTTCCTACCTTTTCTACTTCTTCATCGCTCTCATTATCTCAATAGGTTGTGCCCAACTGCTATTACATAGCACAAATTCTCATTAACATATGAACGTTAACTCTATTTTTTTTTTGTTTTGGTTTGTGTGATTGGAAGTTGGAATTTGAAAAAGAAACGACATACAAAATTTATGTAATCGTGCATCTCTCTCTCATGGTAGTTAAATTTTGTAACCCATCACTAAAGGGTGAGAATAGGTCAGGCCGCATGTTATGGGCTTATGTCTCGGCCTACTAAAAGTCAGGTCCGGCCTGACTCTTTTAATAAATAGATCAAGTTTGAATTTTTTTTAAAAAGCCTATTATTTTAAATAGGTCAGACTTAGGCTTATAAAAAAGCCTATCAAACTTATCAGGCCGGCCCGTATGTGAGTATATTACATTTTTTCACATTTATTATTTATATTTAGTACTACCAAAAAGAATTACTGATCCCTCAAATTCTCATACTACAATTGTTATTATTTCAGTTTTTTTTTTGTATTTGGAAACAATACAACACAACTCTTTGTATTTCCCTCATAAATCAAATAAACTCTAACGAAAGAGTTACTCACACCAATTACCAACCACCAAAAATTAAAAGATAACACAGGGTACACACAATCCAATTTCAATTCCAATGAGTTACAATTATAAATCTGTGATGGTTCATGGTTTACCATCATTTCAATTCAAATTCCAATTCTAATTCCAAGAATATTGTTATTACAACACAACTCTTACTTTTCCATTCAAGAATATTGTTCCTCTCACATTTCTCAGATCAACCATCATCAGGTTTTTTATTTTTCTCTCCCAAACTCCCAAATCTTATTATTTCACTTACTTATCGATCCTAATCAAACCTCATTTTTTTGCAATCAATGTTTTAATTAGTTTATTGTTTTGTATTATCTAATTTTATGTTTCTATAAGCTACCCATATGTGTCAACTTTGTTCAATCTATTATAATAAATAACTAGAGGAATTCATAAGAGTTGAGGTCATACAGTAGAGGAATTCCTAAAAAATGAGTAATACATATGTTAATAACTATCCTTATTCGTAAAACTAAAAGTAAGAACAATTTTTTATGAATCCAACTATATAAAAGATAACATATGTTACTAACATCTACCTATTTATGAATTCAACTCTGTTAGTTATTACAACATATGTTATCTTGTTAGTTATTAACGAATCACAAGTCTTAGTGTATCCATAGCTAGAGGAATTCATAGAGTTAGAGAGAGGGTTATAATAACACAGCACTGTCAGAATTGATAATATCTACTAAATATAAACATATCACATGTAACACCCATACTAATTTTATCTAAAAAATTAGCATGCGCATTATACTGATACTGGATACATTAAAATTTGCAATAATAATAATACAACTGAATGAGTACAAATTGGCTCGTTTATACAATTATCCAAGTACCATTACAAATACTTATACATATGTCTGATAAACTTCTGAGCTGGTACATGACGAGCAACTGCACTCCATCCAGCATCTCCCTGAAGAACTTCATCACGAACCTCTTGCTTACATGTAAACCTGCACCAGAAGGATTGGGATGAGACTGATAAGTGCCTAAAAGTTGTTATATTTTGATACATTTTAGGGCACTTATGATTACTTGTTTTACAAGTTACCTTAGGATTAGAGCATATTTGTGTTAAAAATACAATATTTGTGATCCTAAGCCTTACCCCATGTGATTATGCAGGAAATACATGCTTGGACCTGATTGATGCAAAGATATGAAGCTTTTCTTGATGCCATCGCTACAAGCGCAGAAGCCATCGCTAGTAGCGAGGATAGGCAGGGATTTCCAGGTTTTCATCGCTTGAAGCGCAGCTTCCATCGCTAGTAGCGAGCTTAGGCAGGGATTTACAAGGGTTCATCGCTTGAAGCGATGAACCGGACGCTTGAAGCGAGCCTAGGCAGGGAATTTCAAAGATCCATCGCTTGTAGCGACAGACCTTGTCGCTACAGCGACCAGAGGGCGGTTTAATGCTGATGGTGACGTGGAGCTCTTTGATTGGCCAGTTGACTGCCTCGCTATAAGCGACAGGCTGGTCGCTTGTAGCGAGCGAGCATTTTCTCAGCATATAAATGTATTTTGAAGCTCATTTTCAAAGGAGATAGTTTTTTATCTGATTTAATATTTTCCAGAGCTCAAAATAGTTGTTATCTAAGAGAGAGAATAGGCATAGAAGGAGAAAAACTTCAAATAGCAAATTGATTTGGATTGAAGAAGACATTGAGAAGCTTTGAGACATCAAGCTCTACTATATCTTCATCTTCCTTTCTTATTTTGCAATAGTTGTCATGACAATGATCAACTAATCTCCTTTGTTGGGATTAATAGGTAATCAATCATTCCATGTTGTAAACTTTTGGTTATTAAATATATGATTCTAGCATTTTTATATACCATTGAATTTCTTCTTGCTTTTCAATCTTATATTTGATTTAAATGTTGTTGAAAAAGACTTTTGAATCTAGGTTTAGAATGATATTCTATCAAGATAAGAAATTCTAGAAATGGGATTTGGTTTTGATAATTACATTTAAGTATTGGATCATAAAGCTTTTGAATCGTTTAATAGATTGAGAAATCATCGATTAAACGATACAATCGATCTCACAACGTCATTTGGGAAATCAATGATGTTGTTGAGCAATACGTAATAATGTCATATATAAGAAAAAGCTAGAATCCGTATTTATAATCAATCGAATATAAATGATGTTTGATTGATGAAAGTTAATCCTAACGCCTTCTATGTCCTATTACTCTACTATTTATTTATTGAGTTTTTTAAATGATGAGTAGCGTAGTATAAAAAAAGTTAAACCCTAACTTAAAACGATAATCGACGTTGAACGGTTTATGATATCACGTTAATCCCTGTGGAACGATATAAAAACTTATACTTGCATCTGTGCAGTTAACAGAGACATAATGTCTCAGTGAGCTCCACCCAACCTACTGTTGGCAACCTTGGGGAATCCTAGGGTCGCCATGCACTACTGTAGGCAATCTTGGGGAAAAACCTATGATCGCCAAGCTCTAACTCAACCCGTTTCGGATTATACCTGCATGTTCGTGTTATCCTATGTAGTCGTGAAATCTGGAATACTTCCTGCTAATCTAGTGATCGAGAGGAAACCTAGGATCATTGCTTGATAACCGAAACCTAATACCTGATAATTGATTACTGATTCCTGCCTGATAACATAATAAAGTATTTTCCTGCTATTATTATGTTAGTATGTTAGCGTGTAACAAACATTATTATCTGAGTTGATTTTACGGAATGTCCCCGAGTGGAGTAACCCCGAAGCACATTCCCATGATAACTGGTGAAAATTCCTATCTGAGGCTAATCACCGGACTCCTCTTGCCTGTGTGTGGTTATCCTCGCGGAAAGTTCCTCTCATTCCAGCTATATCTGGAACCCCCCGGTGGTGAACATCAGAAAAGGTGTGTCGCGTTTCAAATTCGAAAACGCTTGGCTAGCTGATCCTGAATTCAGTTCTTTTGTTACAGATAAATGGAATTCGTATGGGAAGTGTCCGATTGTCGAAAAATTAGACATATGTGCTTCTGATCTAACAATATGGAGTAAACAAAATTTCCATAATCTGAAGAAGGATATTGATGGCTGTAGAAAGGAGATTGACAGATTACGAAGCTAGGTGGATACTAATAATATTCAACATTTCAACGAGCTGAGGAATCGCATGACCAGGCTTTTAATTCAAGAGGATGCTTTTTGGCGTCAAAGAGCAAAAACGCACTGGCTTAAGGATGGGGATCTGAACACCAAGTTTTTTCACGCTGTGGCATCGTCGCGAAAGAAGGTTAATCACATTCATTCTTTACTGGATTCTGATAATAATAAAATTACGGAGGAGGATAAGCTTTGTGATATGGCTCGTGATTATTTTGTGGAGCTTTTTCAAATGCAAAATAGCGACATAGGTCCCGTAATTGAGGTAATTGAAACTTCAATTTCTCCTGAAGACAATGACAATCTGTTAACACCCTTTGTGATCGACGAGTTTAAAGAAGCTCTCTTTTCTATGAAGCCTGATAAGTGCCCAGGGCCGGATAGATTTAATCCGGGTTTCTTTCAAAAATTCTGGTCGTCTTGTGGTGAAGAACTTTTCAACCAATGTTGCGGGTGGCTCGAAACAGGTAGTTTTCCTCCCACGTTAAATATGACCATTATTGAGCTTATCCCCAAAGGTGAAGAACAAGTTTCTATGAAGGATTGGAGACCGATAGCATTATGCAATGTTGTGTATAAAGTTGTAGCTAAAGTTCTTGCCAATCGACTCAAAAAAGTTCTAAACAAATGCATTTCGGAAAGTCAATCAGCCTTTGTTCCTGGTCGGTCTATATTAGACAATGCAATGGCTGCTATTGAGATTATTCATCATATGAAGTCTAAGGTTAAAGGTAAACATGGGGATGTTGCTCTAAAACTTGATATCAGCAAGGCGTATGATAGAATTGATTGGACATATATGAAAGGGGTTATGTGGAAGATGGGTTTCTCTAACAGGTGGATTAACTGGATTACTATGTGTATAGAAACGATGGATTACTCTGTGTTGGTTAACGGTAATGTTGCTGGTCCCATTATTCCTGGTAGAGGTTTGAGGCAAGGTGACCCCCTCTCGCCTTATCTTTTTATAATTTGTGCAGAAGGATTATCTGGTCTTATTAGGAAGGCAGAAGCTAGAGGTGAAATAAATGGTGTCAAGATTTGTACTAATGCCCCCATCATATCTCACCTTCTTTTCGCGGATGATTGCTTCCTTTTCTTCCAGGCAAATTCTAACCAAGCTTCGAAAATGAAGAGTATTTTGACAGTTTATGAGAAAGCGTCCGGTCAAGCTATAAACCTTCAGAAATCAGAGATATTTTGCAGTAGGAATGTCTCCAGGACTGACCATAATAATATTGCTAACATTCTTGGGGTTCAAGCTGTGTTGGGAACAGGTAAATATCTGGGGTTGCCTTCTATGATAGGAAGAAGTAAGAAGGCAACATTTAATTTCATTAAGGACAGAGTCTGGAAGAAGATTAACTCTTGGAGCAGCAAATGTCTCTCGAAAGCAGGTCGGGAAGTGCTAATTAAATCGGTCCTCCAGTCTATTCCCACTTACTTCATGAGTTTATTTACTTTACCCCCGTCCCTCTGTGATGAGATTGAGAAGATGATGAACTCTTTCTGGTGGGGCCATTCAGGGGCACAAAAGAAAGGAATTCACTGGATGTCTTGGGATAGATTATCTATGCATAAAAAAGACAGAGGTATGGGTTTTAAGAGTTTAGGGACGTTCAATCTGGCTATGGTGGGTAAACAAGGTTGGAAAATATTGACCAATCCTGACACTTTCATTGCTAGAATTTACAAGGCCAGGTACTTTCTAAATTGTAATTTTTTTGAATCCTCCTTGGGTCATAAGCCGAGCTTTGTTTGGAGGAGTATTTGTAATGCTAAATTTGTGCTCAAAGCTGGCAGTCGGTGGAAAATAGGGGATGGGACTTCAATCCCAGTTTGGAACAATAACTGGATCGCGGGTAACACTCACCTTACGCTTGATCATGATGGCACTTCACCTCTCATTAATTTAAAAGTATCAGATTGTATTTTACCAGGAGAAAAACTTGGAATGTGCCATTCTTGCAATCCATTTTTAATCATCAGGTTGTGAATCAGGTGCTTAATACACCACTTTATCTTTCTATGCTAGCTGATAGGCTTATATGGATGAAGGAAAATAATGGTGAATATTCAGTGCGGAACGCTTATCGGCTCTGTATGCAGGAACTATTTAATGTTCATCACTTTAAAGAACAGGGTGCATGGGATTTGATTTGGAAACTTAAAGCCCCCCCCCCCCCCCCCCCCACCCCCCCAAAGTGAAGAATTTCATATGGAGATTGTGTCGAAATGTCTTGCCTACGCGAATGCGTATTAAAGATAAGGGTGTAAACTGCATCTCGAACTGTGTATTATGTGATGCGAATGAGGAGGACAATTTGCATCTTTTCTTCCGTTGTCCGAGCAGTGTCAATGTCTGGAATATGTGGGAATCTTACTCTGAAATCTGCAATATTTTATTTCAGGAACCGAATAGTGCAGGAATAATTTTCCAGACTCTGCATAAATTATGTGCGGATGATGCAGCTGAGTTTGTTTGCATTCTATGGAGCATTTGGAAGCAAAGAAATAATAAAATTTGGAAGGATGTAACAAATGCGCAACCTCTAGTGTTAGCTCGTGCGAAATCCTTACTTCTTGACTGGAGGGCAGTTAATGGTCTACTCAGTCGCCTTCTAATCCACAAGGTAATCCTGCTGCTCTAACTTGGAAAAAACCAGTTGAGGGTCGGTTTAAATGTAATATTGACGCATCCTTTTCCAAGCGTCTAAACAGAGTTGGAATAGGCGTTTGTATTAGAGATGAAACATGATCCTTTGTGCTAGCTAAAACTGAGTGGATTAGCCCTTTGAGGGAAGTTCATGTGGGAGAAGCTCTTGGTTTTTTATCTGCTTTGGAATGGGTCCATGTTCTTAATCTTGGTCCAATTGACTTTGAGCTTGATGCAAAGAGGGTAGGTGGATAGCTTTTTATCCACTAAACATGATGCCACTGAATTTGGGAATATCATTCAGGCTTGTAGAACTTTGTTTAGGACTTACTATGTAAACTCAAGTGTAGAGTTTGTAAGGAGACAAGCAAATGAGGTAGCTCACGAATTAGCCAAGGCGGCCTCATTATCAGCTAGTTTCCAAGTTCTGGTTGATATACCAGATTGTATTGAACACACATTAATTAATGAAATTCTATAAGTTTTTTCCTCTCAAAAAAAAAATGTAATCGTTGTTGGTTTAACACGGATTAAATTAATTAAGACCGCGTTGATGTGGAAAAGTCAACTAGTTTTTTTAGTTAATAATTAGTATTTCTTTTTACCTTTTTAAAAAAATAGTCTAATATTATTATAATTTTTTTTCCTAAAGTTGGATATCTTCATCTTTTTCTCTTTACATCTTCATCTTCAACCTCACAAAAACCTAGGTTTTATGGATTTCCAAGAACACCATCCTTTTATTATTTATTTTTCCTATTCATCTTTATTATTTTTTATTTCTGATGTAAAATCATTTTCTTCCTCACACACCAAAAACTCATAACCCATTTCACATAACCCAAAGGGTGAAACGAGTTAATTCTGCAGCAAATCCATGGTGAATTTTGAACCACTCTTCTATACCAATTCTGCAAATTACCTGGTGAATTGTTGAATCTAAATATCCTAATAAATACTCTACTAAATAAACAAAGTGTGACATTCGAAGAAAACAAACCTAAAGAAACAAAGTAACATCTGAATGGGCTACATGCATAACTCGTAGGACGCTTGATTCATCAACTGACACAAGGAGGTTGGGTTCGTTCCATTTTTCATCAATTTGTGACTGCTCTTCTTGTTCAATAAATTAAAAAAAATAAAAAGAGGGAATTAACTTATAACAAATTTAATAACGGAGAAGAAAGTTCAATGGCCGAATAAGAAAATAGTGGGGGACAGATTTTTGAAAAGGATAAAGCTTAATTAATGCAATGGGGTGGAAGTGAAAATAAGAAAATGTATCTCCAATTATATATTTATTAATATTTATAAATGTGAGAGATATTATGGTTTACACCTGTCCGTTTTTAATTGACGCCACATAATGATGGACAATTTACCCATCTATTTGTCAAGGCAATTTAGAAAAAACCTAAAATAAATAAATAATATTAGAAAACAAAATTTTCTAGTATGTCGATGTGAACTTAACTCAATTGAAAGTGATAAAATGTAGGTCGCTAGTCTATTTGACAATTTTTTTTCCGTTTATGGCATGAGTATGTGTTACACATATATTATACGATCAGTCCTGTCTCAATCAAATCGTTAAAATTTATTCTTCACCAAAAGTTAATAACTTATTCTTCTAAAAAAGGTAATAATTTATTATATAATAATGGCTGGTCTTTTTGACGTCAGTGCAATGAGTAAGTAAGGTTTGATTTTATTTTTTTGTTGACAAGAGTAAGTAAGGTTTGATATTGAGACAATCTTGTGCCCATCACATTTTTCATAATAAATATTTACATAACATGCATAAGCCATGTAACAATTCGGAAATAGAAACTTTAGAAATGGAGCAATAAAGAAACCATTCCGTGATTGAAAAACATAAGATAAATATTTACATAAGTCATGATGAGTCACAGTTGATAATACATGGTAGTATTTGAAATAAGGCGAAAAGGGCGACCGTCATAGGTAAAAAAAAAGTCTAAAATTTGGGCCCCGAAATAAAAAATAAAGAGGTTCATTAAGCCAAAAACAAAACAATACTTAAATTATAAAGGGAAGTGTTGAATGTTGATATAAATAATCTTTTTTTGAATTTAAAGTGTTGTAAATATCTTTGTCAAATGTATTATCCAAATGTCGGTGATTGTTGCTATGCATAAATATGTATTTCGAAGTTAAAATTATTCAAAAGCTACTTAAAATCGTCAATATCACAAAAAAGGTTGAATGATCTATCCATTTTAAGTATTGAGGATGATATAATAGAACATATTGATGTAAACATAATTATTAGTGACTTTGCATTTACAAATACCCCGTAGGTTTTGTTTTGAATTAACATTTCGATATTGAATAAAAAATCAATGTTTTTTTGGTATGAAATTTGATGTATTTATTAGATTATTTCTTAACGCAATAAAAACTATCATCTTCTAGCAAATTATTTTCACACTTTGGAAATTAATTTTTTTTATATGACCTAAATCGTATGTTCGTCCTAGATCATCAAAATCTCAAAATCGGTCATGTCCACATACTATCACATCTTTATTCAGCTTCATATCTTATTATGTTTCAATCTTATCCTGATCATCAAACTAACCCTTAATTAGCACTATAAGTTAATATAATTAATTATATGATCATGGCTGATCTTTTCTGACGTTGATATGAGATAATCCCGCGTACATTTATCCATCATAATAAATACGTACATAAGCTATGAAGCCCGGATACTCCAAAACAGAGACGTATCCGTATCGGATACGTATCGGATACCGATACTTCACGGATACTCGCGGATACGTACCCACAAAGTATCGGAATTAATTATTTTAATTTTTAAAAAATATTTTACTGATACTTATAGGATACTTCATAGATACACTATGATACTTATAAGATACTTCACAGGTACGTATCCTAGAAAAGATGAAGGGTAAATAAGTGAGACAATGTTGTAAAAATTCAGTAGAGATGTATATGATTCAATTTTAGATATGCATCAGTAGAATTGTTTCTCGATGAACCACTTAAAATTATATATAATATGGTTTATAAGAAAACTTTACATACATATAATAATGAAGGGTAATCAATGTTTATTTTTTTTAAGTATTTTACACACATATAAGTTTTAGTATAAAAATTTTGTTAACGTATCTTAGCCGTATCGTATCCTAAATTTAAAAAATTCCGCGTATCCACGTACCCGTATCGTATCGTACCCGCACCCGTATCCGTATCCAGGCTTCATAGTACATAAGTCACACTATAAATATATACTCAGTCATGTAACTATTCGAAAATAGAAACATTAGAAATGGAGCAACAAAGAAACAATTCCATGAATGAAGAATATAAGAAAGCAAAAGTTCATGATGAGTCAACATTACCAACGGATCATCAACTCGCAACTGAGTTCAAAGGACTTCTAAGGAAGTAATATTATTATTTCTCTATCTTTTTGACTTTTTTTTTTTTGCATGTATATGATCAATTTGCCAATTAAAGTTTGTCTCTTTTTTGATGTTGGTATATATATTATATAGAAGGGGGCTTTCGAAATGCTATGATGGAAAGTCACGATCTTTTTATTCATTAGCAAATTTGAGGAGTGATGAAGATCTTGGGAAGAACCCTACCAAGAAGAAGTTGAAGTACAAACACAACGATGAAGGTTCAATGTCCCCTTGAATGCAAGAAGGAACATTCGGTAAGCACATTACTAACATTTCTTATTTAACTGCTTTATATTTTTGAATAAGAATAAGATTATTATTATTTGATTCTTTATGTTGAATCAACTTTTGGTAGTGTAATAAAAATGGAAACAATATATATATATATATATATATATATATATATATATATATATATATTTGTTTCTGAATTGGAGCTAGTGAGAAGTTTGATTTTCATTTTTTTATTTTTTTGGTTTAAAATTTGCAATTTTTATTTCATTCACTTTTTATAATTCTCTCTTATAAACAAACAATATATGTGTTACTTCAACAAAAAATTGTGTTAGAACAACCTTTTTTCCTTTCATCAAAGTAGCAATTATTTTTACCGAAAAATTGAAAACCACGCAATATAGAAATTTGTGGAACTGCTAGGACGGTCGCATAGTATATAAATAAGTTTACACTCAAACAACATTATCACACATGTCAATAAAAGATTATATAAAAGCACCATTAATTCTCAATCTTTGGATTGTAAAAAATTAACTGCAAGCGGTGCTCTCAACGCAATGATCAAATATCGGTGATAAGTCCCGTCAAATAATAGTCACCTTCGGGCATCCTATTATCCACATGGAAAAATACTTTATAATCACCACATATTACCATCATAGGTATGTAACTATCCGGGCAAGTTGTGCATTCCTTGGGGCCGACGATAACTCGCATAAATAATTACACACTACATCTTTTGTACCTTCAGTTGAGTCGAATCTATGCAACAGAGGTTACTTGGGCAACATTATTGTTTCAATCGACTCAACCGCAGTTACTAGATAATTTTAATATATATCAAATGGGGTGATAAGTCCTATCAAATAATAGTCACCTTCAGGTATCCTATTATTTACATGGAAAATTATTTTATAATCACCGCACATTTATTATCACAAGCATGCAACTATCCGGCCAAGTTGTGCCTTCCTTAGGGCCAACAACAACTCGCAGGAATAATTCCATACAGCGTCTTTTGTAAGTTCAATTAAATCCAATCTACACAACAGAAGTTACTTTGGCAACATGTTGTTTCAACCAAAACAACCGCAATTACTAGACATTTCACAGTAAATTAAATGGGAATGGTCTTAAATTTACAAGGCAGGCCGAATTAGCCCATTATATCGCTAAGTAACCATAAGATCATTCGACAACCCTTAAGTGTGATACAAACTCACAAGAATTCAAAAGAAGATGCAAGTCAAAATTCACAACAACGTGTGTATAACAATACATTTACAGATATCGCATAAAAGCAACAACAGAACTAGCATGAAATATGTCCAAAATGCATGATTGGAGGAAAAGAAATATAATGTTATTGTAGAATCTTAATAACAATAAAATCAAACATCACAATCATGTTATAAACCAAATATTCAATTTTAAATCAGAAGAAAATTGAATCTTATATGCCAAAAATATTCATGCTACAATTGATTCACATATATAAACTGAATGATTCTTTAAACAACATAAAACATAACTCTAGCATAAATGTTTTCCTAAATAAAGGAAACAAACTTTATATGTCTATAAACAAACAAATAAAACTATAATTATTATTTCCCAAAATTTAAAGAATCAAAACCTTATTTTCTACACTACAAAATTAGGGCCACAATATTTTGAGATTCATTAGTAAAAGGCACCATATTCCACAAGTATATATATAATTACCAAATATATATATAACAAATCTTTGTGAATCAAAACTAATTTCAAATAGAAATTAAGCTGCAAGGTATGATAACAATATTTGAAAATTATTTTTATCAAATTATATAATATAAAATCAAATCACCAAAATCAAAATAAACTCCAAATCTTTATTTATCAAATCCATATAGTGCACAAATACATATATGTGCAATATGGTATCATTTCAATCCTACTCAAACAAACCAAAGTGTGCTCAATATTCAACCATATTTGAAAGAAAAGATACATGCCTTATATAAATCATTAACTTTTCAACAATCGAATTCCATTATTAAAATATAATCACAACTTTAAGTTGAAAAAGCAAAACAAGCCACATTATTAATAGTACATACATCGATCTCTAAATTGTGATATGTTGCCAAAGAAACGCGCTAACAAGTATTGCAAATTGGATCTAAAGTATACACAATCCAAAGACTAGAATCGATGTAGACTTTCAATCAATTTCCAAATAATTGTTATATGGATCCCTTTTAAAAAATAAATAAAGAAAAAACTATTTCTGAATCAGATAAAATAAACAGTTTTAAATCCATATTTTCTCAAAAGCATCAATTCAACCGATTATGAATGCAATATTTTACGATATAAAATCAAATTTATTCATGTGTCATATTCAAGTTTATATACTGCATAAGGATTGAGAAACATGAATTTTCAATGCACACACACACGTGCAAATCGGTACCTTTATGTCTCAAATTCTCTTCAGATGAGGAGAAGAGAGAGTTTGCTGTGTACGGTGTATTGGAGACCATAACCTCTCTTATATTGTATGACCATTAGGGTTTCCCATTATTCCGTTAATGGGTCATCCAAACATCCACTCATATTGAGTCCATATCAACTAATTAAATAATTAATTAATTATCCAATTAGAATTCTGATAGCCTTATTGCTTAATTTGATCACTAATTAAGTAAGGCCCACAATTGATATAGCCAATCGGAATATAATTAAAAAAAATTCCAACAATCTCCCACTTGGGCTACATATCTTAATAATTATACCAGAATTTTTTAGGCGCACGTCTGAATGCTATTTATCTTTAGATTTCAACTTTACAATCTGGTCCACCTAATACATTAATAAGAGGACCACCGCGACTGTCGTCACTGACGTATAACGTGACGAAACCTCGACGACCACCATACCAATGCACTTGATGACATAGATCGATATGGATGAGTGACATGGAAATTTCATGCAATGTGATCTCTAAATCATGTTTATTTCCAACTGGTCAAACTAAAAACTTTAGTGAGATCAAAACTGAAGATTTGCAAATTTAATATTTGCACAAAATGATACAAAATGATTATAATAAACATAACATCATGAACATTATTTCTGCAGAAAATCATAACATAAAGTATGCATCGATACTAAAACAAAAGTATAGAACATAGAATAAAAAAGACTCCCACTAATCTAAGACATCCTTAATGACAACAACCATATATGAAAGACCTTAGGTGTCATGTCTTTGATTAGTGGGTCAGCTAGCATAAAGTTTGTCTCTAATGTTCTATCATTTAGCAACAATAATTTATAAGGTAATGAACCTTATAAACTTTGTTATTAAAACATTATATGACTACATTATGTCACTATATAACTTAAATGGTTTTCCAATACCTTTTTACTATGCAACCAAGTGACATAAATATTTACAGTCATTTCCTGAGTTAGGATGTGTATTATATACACACATCCAAAAGTCAGAGTCTAACACACTAATGATCTCCAAATTGTCATATCCCTGATGTGAGTATAAGCTCTTTTGTTCTCTTTAAAAAATTTGTATGGTTTCCTGTTCAACAATTCAAGCATTGAATTGCTCAAATATCTGCCAAACAATCTGGTTATATATGCTATTTCTATATGCATATAAATAAGATCATGCATAAGAATCCTATAGACAAAACACAAGAAAATACTTAATTTTCTGAATATAAATTTTCTATCGGGCAATATTTGAGACTGAAAAGTCTCTCTCGGTGATTGAGGTCACCCATAATTTATTATCTTTAATGTCAATTAATTTTTCAACTTTATTGATATAAATCTTTTGTGACATCTGAAGGATACACCTTGAGAGTAATCTCTAAGTATCTAAAACTTGATACAAAAGAAGTGTCCCCAAGATCTTTCGTCGCTAATTCGTTAGAGATTTTCTTGATTTCACATAACTAATATATATCATTGTTGATTAAATAAAATAAAATCGACACATTAAAATATGAACATAAGTTTACTCCCACAGAGCTTACTAAATCCACAACTCTCCATAATATTATCTCAAAACCAAATGAGACAAATATTTTATGAGAATTTGTGATAACAATAAAGAGACAAATTTCTTAACTCTTAAGTGGATTTCATGATTTTGCAAACCATCTACTTTGTATCAATTGACACAAATTTTTTCTTCAGTTGTACCATATTGCATCATTAATGTCGCCATTAAAAAACACTATATTAACATCCATCTTATGTAACTCCAAAATTATAACAATCAAACTAGGATCATGACTGTCTTAATAGAGTCTTTCAAATATACTAAATAGAATTTCTCTGATCAGTCAATTCTTTATGACACCAGATGCCCTAGTTCTTGAGGGTGTTTAGTTTGATCTATATGAATTAACTTCTTAACTTGATTGAGAGGAAGAACAATAATATCCTCATGAGGATCTAAACATACTATAATAATAGTAACTATATGATTTAGTTTAAAACCAATTCTTCCCCATTCAATTTTGTTATATTACCATATCTCTCCCCCAAACTCAATATCAACAAGAAAACTTAACAATTTATGTCTCAAACATTTTCTTAAGTTGTGGGACTAAAAACTTATAGTTTTCAAACCCTTAAACAATTATAGAATGTCACAAGTCATAACTAAATTGACTCTAATAATTGAACTTAAAAGACACATTGAATCATCATTTGAAAATAAAACTTAAAATATCTTGATTTATTCAAAGAGAAATTAAAACAAAAATTAATTCAAATAATGATTCACCAAATTGTCTTTTAAATATAAAAATAAGCTAGTAACGACAATCTAAAAATAGTTTAAAAATGAACAAAACCATCTTTATCGACTTTGTCCATTCTAAATTGATATATCTTTCAACATCATTGGACATAAGTCAATCAAGATTACCTTTTTTTATTTGCCCTTATCTTTTGAGGTATTTTCCGAATGAGCACTATTTTATTTTCTCTTGCTTCAGCTTTTCTTTATTTGCACACTTTATGAATTGATCCTTTAAAGGATCATTTCTACCTTTAACAGTTATAAATTAATTGTGCAAAGAGAATACTAAATGTTGAATTTTCGAACAAGTCATATGATAGTCGAAATTACTGAATTTTCGAACAAGTCATCTGATAGTCGAAATTATAGTGTCTCAGCAAGATTAAATATTTACATAATGTGCTCCTATTATTTTCTTTGCTTAATAATCTTAATGAAATAATCACTCTCCAATGAGAGCTTGTCTTTCTCTATATTGTTTTAAAAGCACCTTAGTTTAAGCAAAGAAAATATGACAAAAATTTTGTCAACTTAAATAACACCTATAAGATCTATGATATTTTAGCTTTATGATCACACGTGACCTATGAGATTTGGTGTATACTCACTTGTCAAACTTAATTCTCATATTAGATGTTGAATTTGTGAGAGAATGTGAGTTTCACCACCCTTAATAAGGTCTAGATCCAAGAACAATGTTAATATTATTCTTTAATTCCTAAAAGTTAAAACTTTTAAGAGTTAAAAATCTAACTCAAATTAACAGATACATAAACTATATTAGTGTAAAGAGAACAAGGGTAACAAAAGCACTCACCAAAATACCTAGTGCACCATTAATATCAAGTCTTTAAACAATGATATCAATTGCTAGTGATATTTTACAGCAACGATCAAACAATAACAATTTACTTTGACAAAGAATGAATTCTTAAAATTGTCATATGTTCACCATTATATTCATGTGAACGTAAACTCTTAAATATATAAATAAGTTTACACTCACACAACATTATCACACATGTCAATAAAATATTATAGAAACGTGCATCTTTATTTGTAAATAAAAGACCTTAACAAGATACCAAGCGCACCATTAATTTCCAATCTTTGGATTGTAAAAAATTAACTGCAAGCGGTACTCTCAACACAATGATCAAATATCGGTGATAAGTCCCGTCAAATAATAGTCACCTTCAGGCATCCTATTATCCACATGGAAAAATACTTTATAATCACCACATATTTATCATCACAGATATGTAACTATCCGGCCAAGTTGTGTCTTCCTTAGGGCCGACGACAACTCGCATAAAATATTACACACTACATCTTTTGTAACTTCAGTTGAGTCGAATATACGCAACATACGTTACTTGGGCAACATTATTGTTTCAACCGACTCAACCGCAGTTACTAGATAATTTTAATATATATCAAATGGGCTGATAAGTCCTGTCAAATAATAGTCAACTTCGGGTATCCTATTATTTACATGGAAAATTAATTTATAATCACATCACATTTTTATCACATGCATGCAACTATCCGACCAAGTTGTGCCTTCCTTAGGGCCGACGACTACTTACATGAATAATTCCATACTACGTCTTATGTAAGTTCAATTGAATCAAATCTACGCAACGAAGGTTACTTTGGCAACATGTTGTTTCAACCAAAACAACCGCAATTACTAAACATTTCACAGTAAATTAAATGAGAATGATCTTAAATTTACAAGACACTACTGACATAATGTAGGCCGAATTAATCCATTATGTCGCTAAGTAACCATAAGGTCATTCGACAATCCTTAAGTGTGAGACAAACTCACAAGAATTCAAAAGAAGATGCAAGTCAAAATTCACAACGTGTGTATGACAATACATTTACAAATATCACATAAAAGCAACAACAGAAATAGCATGAAATATGTCAAAAATGCATGATTGGAGGAAAAGAAAAATAATGTTATTGTAGAATCTTAATAACAACAAAATCAAACACCACAATCATGGCATAAACTAAATATTCAATTTTAAATCAGAATAAAATTGAATCTTATATGCCAAAAATATTCATGCTACAATTGATTCACATATATAAACTGAATGATTCTTTAAACAAAATAAAACATAACTCTAGCATAAATGTTTTCCTAAATAAAGGAAACAAACTTTATATGTCTATAAACAAACAAATAAAACTATACTTATTATTTCCCAAAATTTAAAGAATCAAAACCTTATTTTCTGCACTACCAAATTAGCGCAACAATATTTTGAGATTCATTAGTAAAAGGCACCAAATATTCCACAAGTATATATATAATTACCAAATATATATATATATATATATATATATATATATATATATATATATATATATATATATATAACAAATTTATATTTTCCTTATTTTTCTCAAAATAAACTTTATGTACAAAATCTTTGTGAATCAAAACTAATTTCAAATAGAAATTAAGCTGCAAGGTATGATAACAATATTTGAAAATTATTTTTATCAAATGATTTAATATAAAATCAAATCACCAAAATCAAAATAAAATCCAAATCTTTATTTATCAAATCCATATAGTGCACAAATACATGTATGTGCAACAAATTCGATCACGATCCAAAAAATAAATAAATATGGTATCATTTCAATCCTATTAAAACAAACCAAAGTGTGCTCAATATTGAACCATATTTGAAAGAAAAGAGACATGCCTTATATCAAGCATTAACTTTTCAACTATCGAATTCCAGTATTAAAATATAATCACAACTTTAAGTTGAAAAAGCAAAACAAGCCACATTATTAATAGTATATGCATCGATCTCTAAACTGTGATATGTTGCCAAAGAAATGCGCTAACAATTATTGCAAACTAGATCTAAAGTATACACAATCCAAAGACTTGAATCGATGTAGACTTTCAATCAATTTCCAAATAATTGTTATATGGATCCCTTTTAAAAAATAAATAAAGATAAAACTATTTTTGAATCAGATAAAATAAACAATTTTAAATCCATATTTTCTCAAAAGTATCAATTCAACCGATTATGAATTCAATATTTTACAAAATAAAATCAACTTTACTCATGTGTCATATTCAAGTTTATATACTGCATAAGGATTGGGAAACATGAATTTTCAATGTATACACACACACACACACGTGCAAATCGGTACCTTTATGCCTAAAATTCTCTTCAGATGGGGAGAAGAGAGAGTTTGCCTTGTACTGTGTATTGGGGACCATAACATCTTTTATATTAGATGACCATTATGGTTTCACATTATTCCGTTAATGGGCCATCTAGACATCCACTCATATTGAGTCCATATCAACTAATTAAATATTTAATTAATTATCCCATTAGAAATCTAATAGCCTTATTACTTAATTTGATCACTAATCAATTAAGGCTCACGATTGGGCTACATATCTGAATGCTATTTATCTTTAGATTTCAACTTTACAATATGGTCCACCTCATACATTAATATGAGGACCACCGCGGCGGTCGTCACTGATGTATAACGTGACGGAACCCCGACGACCACCATAACAATGCACTTGTTGACATAGATCGATATGGATGAGTGACATGGAAATTTCATGCAATGTGATCTCTAAATCATGTCTATTTCCAACTGGTCAAACTAAAAACTTTAGTGATATCAAAACTGAAGATTTGCAAATTTAATATTTGCACAAAATGATACATAAATGATTATAATAAACATAACATCGTGAACTTTATTTCTGCAGAAAATCATAACATAAAGTATGTATCGATACCAAAACAAAATTATGAAACATAGAATAAAAGAGACTCCCACTAATCTAAGACATCCTTAATGACAACAACCATATGAAATACCTTAGATGTCATGTCTTTGATTAGTGGGTCAACTAGCATAAAGTTTGTCTCTAATGTTCTATCATTTAACAACAATAATTTATAAGGTAATGGACCTTATAAACTTTGTTATTAAAACATTATATGACTACATTATGTCACTGAAGGATTCCATACACCAATCATTATTACATATTTGAAGGTAAATACTGCCTCTAACAACCCAGTGACATTTTAGTTTCTTCGTTACAATATGTTTGGGTTATTCCGGTGTGTGTGTGTATATATATATATATATATATATATAGTAAAGGCCAAATAGCATTCAAGGGTGTTTCCGAAAAGTAGTGCCTGTGGGTTCAAGATCCAACAACAGCCCTCCTTTGAATTCCACGTAAGGGAAAGCAATTGGGTGATCGTTTGCCTTCATTTTCCATCTGTTTCAAGATAATCAAGTATTTTAATTTTAAGGGTCATGGGGCACTCGTTAGGAATTTAAAAATGGAAATAATGGATAACTTTCATGTGAAAAAAAGTTGTTTTTTGATATTTTAATGTGTTGAATATACAAATCTCCAGATAAAATTTTTATTTTAAATTTCTTATCAAGTGCTCTAAAGACACTTGTTAACATTTCCCTAATTTTAATTTTAATAATATTAAACAATACTCTCATCACAAAAAGGTTTCTCTTATATTGTCTTTAATAACAAGTCTTTGTTGGGTCTCCTAGATCTATAAATAGAGTTTTTAAGAATATTGATTTTACTATCTAGATTAGAAAGGTTAGTGACACAATTTATTTTATTGTCTGTTTATCTTTCATTCATGTGTAATTTTTTACTTAAGTAAATAAATTCATGTATGGAATTTTATAGGAATTTCAATATAATTTTTTTCTTAAATACATCATTTGTGCTACTAATTTATCTTAATACGATTTCCTTATTTATAGCTAGTGTTTAAGTTAATTACCTATAATTAAGGACAAGATGATGAAGGAAGAATGCTATCTCCACTTTAGCTAGATCAGCACCAGGACAGAGACGTGGACCACCACCAAATGGTGCAACCTTCTTGCTGGTCGAATTTTCCTCCTAAGAGAGACAAAATTAGATTAAATGTGCAATAGAATAATGAACAAAAGAATGATATGAAACTTTTACGCTTTATATGCTAAAGTTTGTCTAATGCATTACAACATACATTCCATCGATAGGGATTGAATTCTAATGGATTTTCCAAAAGGTTAGGATCCAAATGTGGTGCTGACAAGACAGGAAGAACCTTCCACCCTGCCGGTATCACAAACTCTGCAAAAATTTCAAGAGTGTGAGAAAGTTCTTGTTATATATAAGATGGTAGAGCATTGATATCAAGAAGTCAAAGCATCCATCCATATTTGAAAAATATATGAAAAGGAATGTAACTATATGCGTCAATGTGACATTGCTATCGGATATCGACACATGTATTACTAACGTAATGTTAATATGGAGTGTAAGTGTTGCGTATCCGACAAATGAATAAGGTCTGAAATAAATTATAAATGGAGAAACTTTTTACACCACAAACATGATTTTAGATGTACACATCCATAAAAAAGATATTTGTTGTTTTGTCTGAAAGTGTACTGTGAGACAAATTGTGTCGTTTGAAAGTATCCTTTTGAAATTTTGTGTTGTTTTTAAGAGAATGTGTGCGAGAAATTTTTAAAGGGATTTTATATAGATCTTTTATAAGTGGGACTTTTCTCTTTAACAAAAAAATAGCATTTACATGGTAAAATATTTTTTGAATCCCAAATAAGTTGTTTAAGTGGTTTGACCCTTAGACCGACCCTACCAAAAAAAGAGTATCTTAAGTTTTCTTATTGTATCACAAATATAAAAGCTATAAACTTTACAAATACCTTTAAATTTAATATCTTGAACAGCTTTCCTGTGCAGATATTTGACAACATTTCCACATCTCATAGCTTCATTAATCACCTAATCTCAACAATATTTTTAATACCACACGTGAGAAAGAACAAAATCATGAGGAGGCAAAATCATATACTGCTTTAAAGCCACTTAATATTTAATTGGTTCATAATTTCCTACATTTTGAGTGAACTGCATTTGCCTATAGTCCTCCCAGTTCAATAGCTCCCCTTCCAATTTACTTTTCCTTATCACTTGATGCTCTTCCTGCAAAGCTTTTCAATGGTTAGTTTAATAAAATACATTTAATTTATATATATATATATCGTCAATGTAAAAAAAAATAAAAATGAATTCAATAATTCGTTGGCACGTAATTTAATGAGTTGGAAAACATGATATGTCATATTTATTAAAGAGTAATGCTCATTGTTAAGGAAACGAAACACATGAAGTATTGCAGTCTCTTGAAAATTTGTTATAAAATCTCATATCGTATAAGAGATGGACTGACAATGTGTTTATAAGTGGGAGCAATCTTCATCTCACCAGCCCCGGTTTAGTGGGGTTGTGTCAGACTTAGGTCCAACAATGATTGCTAAGATCCTACATCGGATAAGAGATTCTACCTCACAAGCCGGTTTTGTGAGAGAGTGTTAGGCCTAACCACAATTTCTAAGACAATTTTGGCAAAGTATCAAGCCGAATTTTGGCAAAGTATCAAGCCGGTTTTGTGAGGCAGTGTTAGGCCCAACCACGATTTATAAGACAATTTGGCAAAGTATCAATGAATGTTTCTATAAATATTTTTTATTTTTTATAGGTTTAAATGCATTTGTGATCCCTTAACTTTTAAAAAGTTGCGACTTTGACCCTCTAACAAAAAAAATAACAATTTTACCCCTTAATTTTACAAAACGTTGCAAAGTTGTTGAGAAGACGCCACGTGTCCCAAAACAGGGGGCCAAAATCGCAACTTTTTTTAAAGATAAAGGGACAAAATATATTATTTTCCTAAAGATAGAGGGCCAAAAGAACATATTTTCCTAAAGTTATAGGGTCAAAAGAGCATATTTCTCTAAAGATAGAGGACAAAAAAATTTTTTTATTAAGGGGTGGACTGTAGATCTTACCATTTAGGCCTTTAGGCCCTACAAACAAGGGCTTGAACCCTTAGAGTCAGGCTGAGCGCCCTCCAGAAGGGCACAAGGCCCACCTGACAGCCATATATAACCTTAGGGAACTTTCCTAAAAAGAGATCCTCTAGGGGCGCCCTCAGCAGCCTATGAGGGCGTCCTAGTCATAGTTTTGGCCCTATACGATTTGGGCCCAAAACCATGATCGGATAGGCCCAAAACCATGGCCAGATAGGCCCAAATCAAGGCTACAAATAGTAACCTTGGGATCATTCCCAAAGGATGACCTAAACAGACTCTGAAAACCCTAGTTTTCCTATATTGTACTCACAACCAGTACATTTGGCGCCCACCGTGGGGCCACGGTAAAACTGACCTAGCCACCATCACTGAAACAAGAGCAGTCGATTCGCGGCCTCCGAACATTACCAGAACGCCGTGAATCCTCCGTATCTTTCAGAACAACCCGAAAACCTCCGAATCCGCCGCGATTCAACCCTAAATCCATCATTTTCCCGATAAACCTTGATTCTAATCAAATGTTCAACCCATTTTTTGTTCGAAGAACCGATCCAAACCCTGAGATTCGCGAGCCCAATCGTTAATCTCCAACCGCCAACCTCTATACCGACTCAAACAACTGTCATCGCCACCAATGATGGCGGACCCGGCGGCCTTGGAAGCTATACAACAACAGATTCAGCAGATTCGCGACCACAACGAAGCCCTGCAACCGACAATGGAGACAATCCAGCAACAACACGCTGAAGGGAACGAATCCCAACAAGACAAATCAATAGATCTAGATCCGCAACCACTTTCCGCCAAAGTATGGAACGCGCCAGTCCCAGAAAACTTCAAGCCACCCTCTCTTTCACCTTCCGATGGAAAGAGCGACCCGGTGGAGCATGTGACAGCTTTCAACACTCAAATGGCCATCATCGGCGCCGCTAACTCGCTCAAGTGCAAGCTGTTGGCAGGAACACTCAAAGACGCCGCCTTCATATGGTATATGAACCTACCCCGTTTTTCCATCATCAGCTACCCAGACATGACACACAAATTGACGCACCAGTTTTTAGCAAGTCGCCACCGCAAAGTATCATCCACCAGCCTCATCAACGTCCGTCAAGGATCGAATGAGTAACAGTGCCAAAACCATCAGAGTTAAATATTTAGTGGTCAACTCGCCTTGTTCTTACAACATCATAATAGGCTGCCCAAATTTCAACCTAAACAATAGTGGAAGACAGATATGCTTAGCGTCAACCCCGCCGAAGTGTGTCATCGCCTAGCTGTAGATCCAGGATTCAAGCCGGTCAACACGCCAACCTGGCGTCATGGTAGTTTCACAAAGAAAGCTAGTGAGACATGCCCACCGCATGGAGCGAACTCAATTCAAGGACTACACAAACTCGCCCACGTCCCAGACTTTGCAGCCAACAGAGAGACACTCGCCATGACAATCCGAAGGGCGACCTCAGAAGCTCGTGAAGCCGTCACACTGGTTATCTTGTTTTAGTTTCATTTACCTTTTGTTTAATGTAAAAAGCAGGGAGCACTTTTTCCCCCCGCAGTAGCGGAGGTTTTTAATGAGGCACCCCGCTTTCTTATTAAATTATATCTATATCATCTATTTTGTATTGCAGACACCGCCCGCAACAGATCAACAACGCCAAGAAAAAGAGATCGCCAAACCCCAGCGAGGGTTGCCACCTAATTCCTTAACCCTAAAAAGGGCTCTAAGATGTCGTGTGCTAAAAAGAGATCGCCAAACCCTAGCGAGGGTTGCCACATAATTCCTTAACCCTAAAAAGGGCTCTAAGACGTCGTGTGCTAAAAAGAGATCGCCAAACCCCAGCGAGGGTTGCCACCTAATTCCTTAACCCTAAAAAGGGCTCTAAGACGTCGTGTGCTAAAAAGAGATCGCCAAACCCCAGCGAGGGTTGCCACCTAATTCCTTAACCCTAAAAAGGGCTCTAAGACGTCGTGTGCTAAAAAGAGATCGCCAAACCCCAGCGAGGGTTGCCACCTAATTCCTTAACCCTAAAAGGGCTCTAAGACGTCGTGTGCTAAAAAGAGATCGCCAAACCCCAGCGAGGGTTGCCACCAAATTCCTTAACCCTAAAAAGGGCTCTAAGACGCCGTATGCTAAAAAGAGATCGCCAAACCCCAGCGAGGGTTGCCACCAAATTCCTTAACCCTAAAAAGGGCTCTAAGACGTCGTGTGCTAAAAAGAGATCGCCAAACCCCAGCGAGGGTTGCCACCTAATTCCTTAACCCTAAAAAGGGCTCTAAGACGTCGTGTGCTACAAAGAGATCGCCACTTAACCCCAGCGAGGGTTGCCACCTAATCCTTAACCCCAAAGAAGGCTTCAAGACGTCGCGAAAATAGAAGGGTCCACACAAAAAGGTGCCCCAACAAAACAATAACGTTGAGAATAAAACAGTTTGACAATTTTTAACATGTCGCGAAATAAGCACAAGTAATGTTCATCGCCCAAGAGGCATTTTTAGCATCGCCATTAAAAAAAGAAATTCAAAGCTAAATAATAGAAGAACGGCTAAACAACAAAAGCGAATAATGCATCATTATGAATTTAAAGAGTTCACTAAGTTCAGAGCAAAATTAAAAATTACAACAGAAAGATTATGGTTCGTCCACTAGGGCGCCATCTAGAACAACAGTAAAAGAATCTAGAGAGGAGAGATCGATGCCGGGATGTAGAAAGGCAACCTATTCTTTGGCACAGTCAAACTCATTTTCAAAAGACATAACCAGCTCGCCCTTGGCTTCTGAGATTTCAACCTTCAGCGCCATCTCCCTCTCAACGCCAGAGGCAACCTCGTCCTTCAGCTGCGTAATCACCGTGTCCTTCCCAACCAATTCAGCGTCATGTTCGATCTTCAGATCATTGATGCGTTCATCACATTCAAGCTTCATCGCCTCTTTGGCTCCTTTAATCCCTTTCTCACTAGGGTGCGCCTTAAATCTAGATCCCAAAGAGGATCATTCCCCATGGTGGGCTAGTTCTAGATTGGCGATCTAAGCCACTCAATAAGGTCACCTTTTTACACAGTTTAAATCACTTCGAATCGTCCCAAAGCTCGTGCTTGTTGGGCTATGGATACTCTTGTTGGGCTAGCACCCACCAAGGCCCCAAGACAAAAACATGGAGCTAGCACCCATGTTGGGCTAGCGCTCATATTGGGCTAGCACCCACAAAAAGCACCCATGTTGGGTTAGCACCAACAAAACTTCTAATATTTCATACACCCCGTAATTCAAAATTTTTCACATAGTTTCACAACCAGTAAGTCTCACTTGTTGGGCAAGAAGTCATAGACAAATTCCCTGGTAACAGTTTAATCACTTCGCCTTGTTCCAAAGCTCGTGCTTGTTGGGCTGTGGACTGTAGATCTTACCATTTAGGCCTTTAGGCCCTACAAACAAGGGCTTGAACCCTTAGAGTCAGGCTGAGCGCCCTCCATAAGGGCACAAGGCCCACCTGACAGCCATATATAACCTTAGGGAACTTTCCTAAAAAGAGATCCTCTAGGGGCGCCCTCAGCAGCCTATGAGGGCGTCCAAGTCATAGTTTTGGCCCTATACGATTTGGGCCCAAAACCATGATCGGATAGGCCTAAAACCATGGCCAAATAGGCCCAAGTCAAGGCTACAAATAGTAACCTTGGGATCATTCCCAAAGGATGACCTAAACAGACTCTGAAAACCCTAGTTTTCCTATATTGTACTCACAGCCAGTACAGGGGGCCAAAATCGCAATGTTTTGAAACATAAGGGGAAAAAACTACATTTAAGCCTTTTTTATATTGCCATGGTATATACATTAATCAAATTAGTGATAATTTTGAAACATATATGTTGTTGTTCAAAAGAGCTAAGTACCTTTAAGCTTTCCAAAGCATTAGGGGCTCCCTCAAGGAAATAGACAATCAAAGACAGAAGTTTTGAGGTTGTCTCATATCCCCCAAACAAAAGGTCCATAACAATGCTAACCATCTCTTCATCACATAAATTCTGCTTTGATAAAATCAAATTCAAGAGGTCCCCTCCTTCCACAGGTCCAGCAATATTAACTTTACGCCTCTCTATTATAATATCTTTGATAATAGATGAGAGTCTTATTCTAGCCTAAAACAAGCCAAAAATAGGAAAGTCTCATGTTAGAATCAAGACAATTTTTTTGGAACTTTGTTACTAACTAGTTAATTTATTTATTGGTCATATTGATATATTAAGCAGTAGTACCTTCACAGCTTTAGAGTATGTAGTCCCTGGAATATTTATTGGCAATGAAATGAAGCCCTTTATATAATTTTCAAAGTTCTCCAAAATCTTGGTGGCTAGGGGATCATCAGGATTGATATTCAGAAGGTGCTTCATCATAACATTTATGGAAAACTGTTATTTAGAAAAAAACAACATATTTCAGTCATTCTTCAACTTTGTTGACCATACATTAATAAAAGTAATATATTATTATTATTATTATTAGCTGATTTTTTTATTGTGCTAACGTGTGTAGAATATCAACGATATTTTATATACATTTTGCGTGTAAATTACAAACGATATTTTATATAAAAATATTGACATTGACTAAAATTATAAGTACAGACATTTGTGACTTTCAAATGTAACAAACTTAACAAATAATATTTATATTTGTCAATGACAATAATAATATAACAAAAATTCTTATATTTTTTAATAACATCAACAATAAAACATTATTATATGAAAATTTGTTTAAGGATATAATTGGAATAACAAAAAAGTCAGCCCAAAATTCCTCCAAAATCCTCTATTCTCTTTATTTACAGTATAGATTACATTATTATATTATATTATATTATGATATTTAGTTCATGTACTAGTTGATTGACAATATAATAACAAAAATAACATTATTAATATATTTTTTGTAAAAAATTTAAGGCCCAGGCTAAGTCTTTCACAGCTAGGCTTATTTTAAGATGAGTCTATTCTTTTTTAAATCCTGACATGACTTGTTATTAAAATCTTACAAAATATAATATTCTAATTGCAATAATAATAGAAATGAAAAATATTATATATATATATATATATATATATATATATATATATATTTAAAAAATATAATATTCTAATAGTCTATAAGAATTATTTCATGACTTGTAATATGACCTTTTTTACTATATAGAGTTTAAAAAAAATAATTGGTCTGACGTGTTTCTAACAGAAGCTAGGATGTAGACTTGGTCTGTCTTGTACATGTTGGTTTTTGGATGTGGGTGTTCCCAACTCTAGCTTAAAATTTTTCAAGTAATAAAAAAAAATTAAAGTTTATTTATTAATTAAAAACAGAACAGTCAGAACTTATATAGAAATAATATTTTTGCAAATGAAGCTTTATATATAAATCAGTAACAAAAAAAGAAGCTTTATATTTATATTTAAGAAAAGAGGTCGTAGTTGATGGTAGCATATATACCCTTTTAGCTTCTTTATAGAAAGCAACTTGTTTACAGTTTGAACCCCATGAGTTAATCCTTGAGAGTGCAAGAATTTCAACAAAATGAAGGAAGTTGGATTCAGACTTTGATGCACTGACAAAACTGATTACAGTGTTTCTTAGCTTCTTGTGAAGTTCTCCTGTGACAAGTAGAAGAGCATATTTCCCTAAGATTTTGTGCATTACCTTAGGGTAATCAACAGGGAATAGTTTCCCTTCATTTTGAAGAATAAACATGTTGAGGTCAAAGTCACATGAAACTATGGTGGGATAGCCAAACAGATGGGACTTGAAAACTCTGCCATACCTACATAACAATGAACAATTGTTTAGTCATTTATACAACGATTGTTTTTGTGTTACGGATATAATTGATGTAGAATGAATTGAATTTGTAAAATTGATTTTAGTGAAGTCGAGTTAAATTGTAAATCTTTGACTACATTTATATAATAGATAATTGAATAATAAATTTGAGTAAAAACAATCTTATAGTCAAAAGCTAAAATCATAGGTTCAAATAAAAATCAATTTTACTTGGAGATATGCAAATATATCGAAATAAATTCTACATTTCTAAAATCAATTTTAAAAAATCAAAAAGTGAATCCAAACGTACGCTAAACAACAAATCTCTTATATATGTTGTTTGGATCTGGATTTAAAAAACAGGCACACATAACATCAATTCTCTGCAAGATCAACAATACTTATGCGACTCGCGATTTAAAAAGACCTTGGTTATGAGGATTGTTACAACATTAGAGAAAAAAATGACTTCAAAGAATTGAAGTGAAGGTAGAAAATGGAAATTTACCTAGAACAACGTTCTTGTAAGAAGCTTCCTAAGGAGTTTGATCTATGAGGCTTAAGGAAGTCAAGAGTTTCTCCAATGAATGGCCACCCCATAGTTCCATGAGGCAATTTGTGTAAGGAACCTTGGTTGCTAATATATTTAACAAGATAAGCAAAGGCTAAGATTGAGATGAAAGCTAAAATGATGGCCATAAGCTCAACCATTGTAGCTATAATTATAGATCTCTTTCTGTAAGAGAAGGATTCCAATTCTGCCTCAGATTGTTGGAACTTTGCAGCACCTTTTATGTGATTCTATTCGGTTCAGAGCAATATATATAGATGTCCAAACCAACAGTCCTACTCATGTACTAGATAAATCTTTCTTACTTTAGAGCATGTTTGGTAAGTTTTTTTTATTCTTTTGACTAAATGTACTAGATGAATTTTTATACTTTAGATGAATCTTTTGACTAAATATTTAGTAGGTTTGAAATGGCTAAACAAATTTATTTATTTATTTTTAAAGCTAAATTTATTAATTATGTTATTATAATCTATATTGATACACAATTTTTTTGGTGTGACCTATTTTTAATATACAATTATCCTCTGGACTATCAATCTTATCATTTAGGGCACAAAGCCCTCCATAAGGGCTTGGCGCCCTCAAGAAAGGGCTCAACGCCCTCCATAAGGGCCAGAAGGGCCTTAGGCGAACCCGCTAGGGGGCGTCGCCTTAAAGAGCTTCTAGAAGCCTCTAGAACGCTCAAGAACGCTCTATTCGTGGCTTTGGGCCCAAGTTACTTGGGGCCAAAGCCACGAGAAACCAAGCCCAAATAAGGCTATAAATACCCACTTGAGATGCATTCTCAAGACATCACAAAAATAGACTAAACCCTAACTTATTGTACTCACTGCAAGTACAGTTGACGCCCACCGTGGGGCCTCGGTAAAACTAACCTAGGGCGCACTCATAAACCTAAAACCTCTCGGCGATCTCGAAAGGACGATGGTCGAACGATGCTCTCACCCTGAAGCCATTCTCTTTCGAAGCAATATCAGGTTCCTCGCTGGACATCACAAGACCAGTCACCTCCGATGAGTTATCAAATCAGGTTTCGAAGCATACAATTCAAGACGGTTTACCACCGAGTTATTAATCCCGCATTATACAAAACGCAAAATCGGCGATTTTCTTTTTGTGCAGGCTCCTTAAAATTAAAATCATATCAACAGAATAGCTATATACCTTTTTTGAGGTAGAATATCTATATACTTATAAAGCCAATTTCATGTGTATCATATTAAATCCATGTGTTGGCTCGTATATGTCTATAATACTGGTTAAAATTCATCGTAATCCACTAAATAACCCTTGTGGTAGGTTAACTTGATTCCATGTATATCATTATGTATCATTCACAATTTGAACACATTACGGTAAATAACCCCTATGGTAGGTAAACTTGATTCCATATTTATAGCACTAATAGCTATGAATGCGTGGAAGTTTATTTTCTTTTCATTCTTTCTGGTAGTTGTAATTGTGTTTATGCTACTTAATAGTGATCTTTTACTCAAATCAGTTAGCTTGTGCCTATATTGATCCTTGTTATTTTTGTTTATTTTTTGGAAGAATTCGGCCTTGTTATATAATCGGTTTAATTCAAGTTTGAGAATATGTATGATATCGATAAATGCTTTTCATAATCATTTGTATCGGTTTAATTCAAGTTTGAATTTATACATGTTGAATCCAAGTGACGTTTTAACTAAAGAGGTTACCAAGTTGAGCATAATGCAGAAACTACAAAGGAATATAACGACTTTGAATGATCAAAGATAAGAGTTTGTTGTCGTTTCTCTCAAGGCCAACAACCCCAAATGAGGATTGACACATAAGCAGGAAATCAAATGGAGCGCGACACGTATCTTCAACTTTCGTGATTAATATTCTCCTTATCCAGGTGATCTTGTTACAATACGATATACTAGAATGCTATATACACCTATACTTGAGCGTCATTCTAAATAGTGAATCCAAATTTAAGAGAAGTAATAGAATTGAATTGATGGAAAAGAAGGAGCATGGCATAATAGAATGAAGTGAGCAAGTTGGTTCAAATGTAGTTGAAAAGGAGTAGTAAATAAGATAGCAGACGAACTGGTCCAAGTTAGGAGAAGGAGTACAACAAGTTTGTCACTAACAAAATTATTTAAACCCCATTTTAACTATTCTAGGTACCCCGTGGCAGAAGTAAAGTGTTACATTGTTAAAAGGTTGAATAAGAGGGATTCTGGCCAGGAAAATTTTGGTATTTAAGTGGTCCAAGTGACCCACCTCCCTTTCCTGGGAACTCCTTTTATGCACCATTTACTTTGCGAACTGAACTAACTGCTTAGTAAAAATATAAATAGGCTTAATTGCATGTATAGTCCCTTACGTTTATTTTAGGTTTCAAGTTGGTCCCTTATGTTCTAAACATTTCAAGTTGGTCCAAAACGTTTATTTTAGGTTTCATGTTGGTCCCTTTTGCTTTAAATGTTTTCAAGTTGGTCCCTTTTGTTTGCAACGTTAGCATAAGTTGGCCCCTTTTAAGTTGACTTTTTACACCTGAAAGTAGGAGTTTCTATTAAAATTTGAGCTCCAATTATGTTCACATTCAGATTCAAATTGGAATTGCATGGAAAACGACGAGAATACCTCCTAGACACACTGCTTTGACCAACTTGAAACCTTTAAAACAAAAGGGACCAACTTGAAACCTAAAATAAACAAAAGGGACCACACATGCAATTGAGCCATATAAATAATGGAGTAATAGCGCCATATTAGAATGAGGAGAAAACGGACCCACGTAGAAGAATAAATTTGAGTAAAAGAACTAATTTCCAACTTCGTAGGAGAAATAAAGACATGAGAGATAATATAAAGATCGAGTTAGGAAGGGAAAAAGAATGAATATAAAATCAAAGAATGAAGAGGGCAAGTTAGTTCAAGTTTAAGAAGGAAAGTAGTGCATTCCGATTTAACATGAGTGATAGGATTGAATATAGGATTTAATTCCAATCTAGTAGAAGAAAGAGAAGGATTAAAAGCACAAGGTAATTAAGTAAGAAATTTATTTCAAATCTAGTGAAAGAATAGGAGGAGGACTAGAAAATATGGGTGAGTTAGTAAGAGAAGACAAAGATTAGTTAGTTTCCATTGTCGATGAGCGAATACGATTAAAACTCTTTTATCTTTTACTGGTTGCTTTGAAGTTTGGAAAATATTGTTATGTTTCAGAAAAACCATGGATGTGATGCAAACAAGCTCGCCAAGGGCGAGATTAAGAATAAACAAACCAAACAGCACGCCTGAATTAAAATGTAAAAAAAGTAATGCATATGAAAGCAACGGTACTGCCATGAGGAACATGAAGATGAAACGCAAGATTAATATAACCTTTTTCCATCTTTGAAATTTGTTTTGCAGGTTTCTAACGAGGCACCCTACTTTCATAGATGATTGCTTCGTTCTCTCTCTACTTTATGTTTTGCAGTATCTACGAAAAATAAAAACAACAAGACTACTGAAACACAAGGGCGTCTACAATCTACATACGAAATGTTGGATATTTGTTTGTTGGCTTCATTTTTGCTAAATCAAATATACAAGCAAGATGTTGGACCCAATGTTCCAACATGTGACTACGACTTCTGTGTGCCCTGATTTCGCACATTAATTATTGTGTTTTAATTATTTGATGAATCCACGTTCTCTCTTGTGAGCAAAGATGCGTGATCGTGTTCAGTGATGTGTTTATCTCCTAAAGATGTGGAACTTTTTAGGAAGCTTTGCATTTGACTCATTTCCGAAAGATGTGTCAACATTTTAGAAAACATTGGATTTGTTTCTATTTCTTGTGAGCGGGTCTCATGATGGATTACACATTGGTTTGAAGACCAACAAAAAACCTAATTTGTGATTCAAGCCGTCATTTTGTAAGGGAGTACTTTTAGGGTTTTGAGTCATTGTTAATTTTTGAGCCTTTCTTGTGTCATCTTGATGCAAGCTTAGGACTATGTTTATTGAGTTGTAATATTGTATACTACACCTAAGCTTTGAAGTACGGTGGTAGTTTGTGTTTGAAGGTGTCTTCATCATTCGATTTGTATTGGTATAATCACTGGGTGTGTGATTGAGTGGATGTGAGATGGGATCTCAAGTCTAGGGGTTCCTAGGCTGAAGTCAGTACGGGTAGTAGCTAGGTGATAAGTTGTAAACTTGGAGTTTGCTGAGTACTTAGAACTAGGACTACACTAGTGGACTTCCTCCTGGCTTGGTAGCCCCCAGAGTACGTGTGTTTGTCACCGAATTGGGTTAACAAATATCTTGTTCCATTTACGTTTCTGTGTTTTATTTTCTCCTTGTTATATGTTTTTACCATTAACCTGATGTTGGAACATTACACTCAACATTCCACCTGAATCCGAGTGTTGGAACATTACATACAACATCAGGAAACTACCGTGCCATAATTTCAATTGGCATCAGAGCAGGCACCCTGCCTGTTTTAGGGTGAGCTCCAGGGAAGTTATCTTCTGGCATAATGGATAAGGAAGGAGGATTTGTGAACAGACCACCTATGTTGGATGGTTCCAACTATGACTATTGGAAATCTCGCATGAGTGCTTTCCTTAAATCTATAGATAGTAAGACCTGGAAAGCTGTTCTGAAGGGTTGGGAACATTCTGTGGTGCTTAACAAAGATGGAAAGAAGACAACTGATCTGAAACCAGAAGAAGAGTGGTCCAAGGATGAAGATGAACTAGCGCTTGGAAACTCCAAGGCATTGAACGCTTTATTCAATGGAGTGGACAAGAACATGTTAAGACTGATCAAGCATTGCACTGTGCTAAGGATTCATGGGAGATTCTCAAAACTACACACGAAGGTACATCTAAAGTGAAAATGTCAAGGCTTCAACTTCTTACTACCAAGTTTGAAAATCTAAAAATGTTGGAGGATGAGAACATACAAGATTTTTACCTGAATTTCCTAGACATGGCTAACTCCTTTGACTCACTTGGGGAAAAGATGTCTGATGAAAAGCTCATGAGAAAGATTCTCAGATCTCTACCTAAGAGATTTGATATGAAGGTGACTTCAATTGAAGAAGCACAAGACATCTCCTATATGAAGGTTGAAGAAGCACAAGAGATTTGATATAAGAACATATGATCCCACTATGAGCAAACCAATGTTGCAACATCAAAAGGAACATCAAAGGTCTAAGAACAAGGGGGTATCTCGCCCTTGGGTATGCCATTATTGTGGTAGAAAGGGGCATATAAAGTCGTTCTACTTCAAGATGTATGGGTATCCCAAGCGATTTCAGCAAAGAAAACCTGAACCTGTTGTAATCAATGTCACGAAGGAATGGAGACCAAAATGTGAAAATGTTGGCCTAATAGCTCACACCTCTCTTAGAGCCTCATCTAGGGAAGATTGGTACTTTGACAGTGGATGCTCTAGACACATGACTGGAGTTAGTAAATTTCTTGAAAATATAAGATCTTACACCAGTAGCTATGTGACTTTTGGTGATGGAGCTAAAGGAGAAATTCTAGGTATTGGTGACTTGATCAATAATGGACTGCCAAAGCTAGAAAATGTGCTATTAGTAAAAGGGCTAATTGCCAACTTGATTAGCATAAGCCAGCTGTGTGATCAAGGGATGGAAGTGAACTTCAACAAGACTGAATGTCAGGTAACTGATGGGAAAAGTGAAGTGCTAATGAAAGGTAATAGATCTAAGGATAATTGTTACTTATGGGTACCTCAAGAAGAAGCTAACTTAACCACATGCCTTGTGAGTAAAGAAGAGGTTAAATTGTGGCACCAGAAACCTGGTCATTTAAACCTAAGAGGAATGAAGAAAGCCATTTCTGTGGAAGCCATCAGAGGATTACCCAAACTCAAGATTGTTGAGGACAACATTTGTGGGGAATGTCAGGTTGGTAAACAAACTCGAATGTCGCATCCGAGGTTGGAACATCAAGTAACTTCCAAGGCACTTGAACTTCTACACATGGACTTAATGGGACCTATGCAAGTTGAGAGTATTGGTGTAAAGAGGTTTATTTTTGTGGTTCTTGATGATTTCTATAGATTTACTTGGGTAAATTTCATTAGGGAAAAATCAGATACCTTTGATGTTTTTAAAGACCTTTGCACACAACTGCAAAGAGAAAAGGATAGTGTCATTGTAAGGATCAGGAGTGACCATGGGAAGGAATTTGAAAATGTTAAGTTCACTAAATTCTGTTCCTCTGAAGGAATCAAACATGAATTTTCAGCTCCTATAACACCCCAGCAAAATGGTGTTGTTGAAAGGAAGAACAGAACCCTACAAGAGTCAGCCAGAGTTATGCTTCATGCAAAACATTTGCCCTACCACTTTTGGGCTGAAGCAATGAACACAACCTGTTATGTTCACAATAGGGTCACCCTGAAGACAGGTACTACAACTACCCTGTATGAGTTATGGAAAGGAAGAAAACCTACTGTCAAATACTTTCATGTATTTGGAAGCAACTGCTACATTTTGGCAGATAGAGAAAACAGAAGGAAAATGGATCCCAAGAGTGATGAAGGGATCTTTCTTGGATACTCTACAAATAACAGAGCATATAGAGTATTTAACTCCAGAACCAAGGTAGTAATGGAATCTATCCATGTTGTGATAGATGATTTACCTACAGACAGAGTGCCTGGTGTGGAACCCCATGTTGAAACATCAACATAACATATAGATACACCAGTTGAGGAAAATTAAGTTAAATCTGAGGAAGGAGAAATTGATCTAGATCATGCATCAACAGGTAAGAGGGCTTCAATCAGAGTTTAGAAGAACCATCCCAAAGAACTGATTATTGGGAACCTTGATCAAGGAATCATAACCAGGAGATCTAATGAAGTGATCACTAATTCATGTTTTGTGTCCAAGTTTGAACCCAAGAATATTAAAGAAGCGCTTACTGATGAATTATGGATTGATGCAATGCAAGAGAAATTGAATCAATTCAAAAGAAGTGAAGTGTGGGATTTGGTTCCAAGACCAGAAGGCATAAATGTCATTGGGACTAAATGGATTTACAAAAACAAGTCTGATGAAAATGGAACTGTGACCAGAAACAAGGCAAGGCTAGTTGCTCAAGGTTATACTCAAGTGGAAGGACTTGACTTTGATGAAACCTTTGCACCTATTGCTAGATTGGAATCCATAAGATTACTTTTGGGTGTGACGTGTATTCTTAAATTCAAACTATTCCAGATGGATGTGAAGAGTGCCTTCCTAAATGGGTACTTACATGAAGAGGTTTATGTTGAACAGCCAAAAGGATTTATAGATCCTAATTTTCCTAACCATGTCTACAAATTAAATAAAGCTCTATATGGATTAAAACTGGCACCCAGGGCATGGTATGAGAGACTCACACAGTTTCTTGTTAATCAAGGCTACAGAAAAGGAGGATCATATAAAACTTTGTTTGTGAAAGAAGAGAATGGAAGACTTATGATAGCACAAATATATGTTGATGACATTGTCTTTGGTGGGATGTCGAACCAGATGGTTCAACATTTTTTTCAGCAGATGCAGTCAGAGTTTGAGATGAGTCTTGTGGGTGACTACTTTCTTGGACTTCAAGTCAAGCAGATGGAAGATACAATCTTCATCTCTCAGAGTAAATATGCCAAGAATGTAGTAAAGAAGTTTGGTATGGAAAATGCAAGTCATCAGAGAACACCTGCAGCTACCTATTTGAAGTTGACCAAAGATGAAAGTGGTATTGCAGTTGATCAAAGTTTATATAGGAGCATGATTGGAATCCTATTATATCTCACTGCAAGCAGACCAGACATAACCTTTGTTGTAGGGGTCTGTGCTAGATACCAAGCTGAACCAAAAATGAGTCATCTAACTCATGTAAAGAGGATATTGAAATATATCAATAGCACTAGTGACTATGGTATTATGTACTCTCACAGTGAAAGCTCTATGTTAGTTGGGTATTGTGATGCAGACTATGCAGGAAGTGCAGATGATAGAAAAAGCACTTCTGGAGGATGTTTCTTTCTGGGAAATAATCTGATCTCGTGGTTTAGCAAGAAGCAAAATTGTGTGTCCCTATCCATAGCTGAGGCAGAGTATATAGTAGCCGGTATCAGTTGTTCCCAACTAGTGTGGATGAAGCAGATGCTAAAGGAGTATAATGTTGAACATGATGTTCTAACATTGTATTGTGACAACCTCAGTGCAATCAATATCTCAAAAAATCCCATTAAACATTGCAGGACAAAGCATATTGATATTCGTCCTCACTTTATTAGGGATCTTGTAGAAGATAATATAGTGAATCTTGAGCATGTTGCCACAGAGGAACAATTAGCTGATATATTCACCAAAGCTTTAGATGCCAAGCAATTTGAAAAGTTGAGGGGTAAACTGGGAATTTGTATTTTTGAGGAGTTATAGCAATTACCGTGTTTTGAGCGTGCAATGGCCATGTTCTCATCCCTCCATTTAGTGGTGCACGCTGATTTAGGGAAATCATTACAAACTTCCCAAAACCACCCACCTACTTTCCATAAACCTCCCTTCACACGCATTGACATTCTCTCTCCTCATTCTCAGAAAATCGTTCAGCATCCGTCCTCTACATTTTTCTCTCTCAATTTTTTCCTTCTCCACCAACATCAACATGAAGTTCGTCCATGATCAAGACTCCAAGAAGTCTGACACCCCTAACCCTACACCAAGCAAAACTGCCAAAGATCAAACTGCTCCAACCTCCTCAAAGGCCAAAGGTACGCGTTCTCATGCCAAAGAAGGTTCATCTGATGTCATCACCGATGCTGTCCCAATCAAGGTTGTTCCAGGTCGCATTCCAAGAAAGAAAAGGACTAAATCATCCACTACGACAAAGGGTAACACATCAAATGTAAGTGAATCTTCTACTCCTTCTGTGTCGGTTCAAATACCCACTAGTGACAGAAATGTCGAGGTCTCTGTAGCTATCAAGAAACCCCACTCTATGACTATTTTATATCTTGACCCTCTCAAAATCCTTAATGTTGAACCCGTTGTTAATACATCTGCCAAAGATCATGTTGTTTCGAACATTGTGGGTATTGTTGAGACATCTGCAAAATCCGTGTCTAAAATTGTTAGCCTAGATAATCCTAGAACTGAAAAGGATGTAGGACAATCTAGTGTAAATGTTGTTGGTGTTGAGGTGGCTGATAATAATGTTATTGTGTCACCCTCTAAGAATGTAGCTGCTAACCCTGAGTCTACCCCATCCAAGACTGATGTTGTTTCTAATGTGGGTTCTCCTATGGAAACCCTTCCTGAGTCCAATGTTGTGCCGGATGTTGCAACATCCTTGGCCCAACCTGATGATCCTGTTGAAACCAGTCACAAAAAATCCCTTGAAAAGTCTACCAGTGAGTATGTGCCTGTTGCGTCTTCTGAAAGTTCTCAAGAAGATGTTTCTGATGAGAATTCTCAAGATGTTGTGTCTAAGGACGAATCTGTGAGCAGTGAGAAAGAGAAACCTGACAATGTGTCAGAGAATGTTGAGGAACCCCTGCCTAACCAAAAAACCCCAGAAGAAAGTGCTGGTGTGGAAAAGGATCAGTCTACAGCTGCTGTCAATGTAGATGATCTAGACTCTGATGATGAACCCATAGGGAAGAGATTATCCCAGAGTGTTGCCAAGAGACTAAAGAATAGAAAAGGAAAGGTTGTTGTATCTGCCAGCAAGCCCTCTCAGGCTTCTAAGAAAAGTGTTGGTGTTGGACCCTCTAAAGGATGGAGCAAAGTTGTGGCTCCTGCCACCAAGAAAAAATCCTTGAAAAGGAAGGAAGTTCCCCCTAGTGACAATGAGGATGATGTCGAACAAGATGTTCAAGACATCATGCCTTCAGCCAAAAGGAGAATTGCAGGGAAAAAGATTCCTCAAAATGTGCCTGAAGCCCCCATTGACAACATCTCGTTTCATGTTGTTGAGAATGTGACCAAGTGGAAGTGTGTGCTCCAAAGAAGGCTAACCTTGGAAAGAGAGCTGGGGAAGGAGGCCTTGTAGTGTGAGGAAGTAATGAATCTGATCAAGGAAGCTAGGTTATTGAAGACAGTCTGCAAGATAGGTGACTGTTATGAATAATTGGTGAAGGAGTTTTTGGTCAACATACTTGAAGATTGTGACAACCCTTTGAGCAAGGAATTCCAGAAAGTCTTTGTTAGAGGAGAATGTGTCAAATTCTCCCCCACAATCATCAACAGGTTTCTGGGGATTGATGAAATTGCTGTTTCTGAGCTGGAGGTGACTGATAACCAAGTGTGCAAAGAGATAACTGCTAACCAAGTCAAGGTGTGGCCTAGGAAAGGAAAGATCTCCTTTGGTAAGCTGTCTGTGAAGTATGCCATCCTTAACAAGATTGGAGCTGCTAACTGGGTCCCAACCACTCACTCTTCAGACATTGCCACAGGTTTGGGGAAATTTATTTTTGTTGTTGGTACTAAGGCCAAAATAGATTATGGTACTTATATCTTTGAACAAACTGTCAGACATGCCAAAACTTTGGCTGTAAAACTCCCTATATCCTTTCCCTCTCTGTTGTGTGGTATTATTTTTGATCAGCATCCAGGTATTAAGAATGCATCTGATGTTCCTAAAAAGAGGGAAGCTCCTCTCACTCTTCACTACAAACTGTTTGGTAAGCATCATGTTCCAGACATTGTTGGAACATTTGGAGCTGCACCTTCTGCAGGTCTTATGTCTAGACAGGAAATTGTGGCTGCCCTAAAAGAGACCTGTCAAATGCTTGATGAAAGGAAGGCTAGGTTTGAACTGATGATCCAAGCATTGGAGCATGAAGAGGTTGCTGCTAAGGGTGAGCATGAAGGAAATGAGGGTGAAGAAGATGATGCTCCTGTTGATGTAAAGGAAGCTTCTGCCAGCACATCTGATGAATTTTGATGTATTTTTTTTATTTGGTTTCTCTGTCCCTTGTGGGCTATGCCCTGGATTTTTGTGTCTCTGGTCTGTAACCTAATACTGCATATGCACTGCTACTGTTGTTCTTGTTCTTTCTAATCCTGTTTAATGCATGAAGAATCTGTTTGGCTAATTTGTGGCTAAAAAGGGGGAGTAGTTAGATACATTCAGTAGTTTTCTTATGCTATGCTAATGGTGTGCCTGAGGTTGAAACATCTGTCTCTGGCTGCCTGTTCTGTGAAGTTGATTCATACATGCATATATTCAAGGGGAGTGTTACTGTGTTAATTGACATGCATATATTCAGGGGGAATGTTTTGTATTTGTAGGAGATATGTAGAATGGCATGATGTGTTACACAATGTAGAATGGTATGATGTGTTGAAAAATGTTGAAACATCCGATGCCAGTTGTTTATATATGTGGGGATTTATTTTTCTCACTTTGGGATTGTGTATGTTCTGTTCCGCTGTTGCATGCTTCTGATATTCTTGAGTGATACTCAACAATTTTTTTATCTACTACGGTTCATTGAGGAAATTCTTTTGAAGTAGTTGTTGAAGATGTACTATCTTTCTTCATGGTTGTGTGCTTATGATGAGTGAAGAAATGGTTGCGTGGTATCTCTCCAGATTGTCTGTATGATCTCAGATTGTTTTAGCCAAAAATTTCCCAAAGGGGGAGATTGTTGGATATTTGTTTGTTGGCTTCATTTTTTCTAAATCAAATATACAAGCAAGATGTTGGACCCAATGTTCCAACATGTGAGTACGACTTCTGTGTGCCCTGATTTCGCACATTAATTATTGTGTTTTAATTATTTGATGAATCCACGTTCTCTCTTGTGAGCAAAGCTGCGTGATCGTGTTCAGTGATTTGTTTATCTCCTAAAGATGTGGAACTTTTTAGGAAGCTTTGCATTTGATTCATTTCCGAAAGATGTGTCAAAATTTTAGGAAACATTGGATTTATTTATATTTCTTGTGAGCGGGTCTCATGATGGATTACACATTGGTCTGAATCCCAACAAGAAGATCCAGCCCGTACTGCTGCATTATATATAGAAGGACGAAAAACCTAATTTGTGATTCAAGCCGTCATTTTGTAAGGGAGTACTTTTAGGGTTTTAAGTCATTGTTAATTGCGAGCCTTTCTTGTGTCATCTTGATGCAAGCTTAGGCCTGTGTTTATTGAGTTGTAATATTGTATACTACACCTAAGCTTTGAAGTACAATGGTAGTTTGTGTTTGAAGGTGTCTTCATCATTCGATTTGTATTGTTATAATCACAGGGTGTGTGATTGAGTGGATGTGAGATGGGATCTCAAGTCTAGGAGTTCCTAGGCTGAAGTCAGTACGGGTAGTAGCTAGGTGATAAGTTTAAACTTGGAGTTTGCTGAGAACTTAGAACTAGGATTACAATAGTGGACTTCCTCCTGGCTTGGTAGCCCCCAGAGTAGGTGTGTTTGTCACCGAACTGGGTTAACAAATATCTTGTGCCATTTACGTTTCTTTTTTTTACTTTCTCCTTGTTATATGTGTTTACCATTAACCTGACGTTGGAACATTACACTCAACATTCCACCTGCGTCCCAGTGTTGGAACATTACATACAACATCAGGAAACTACCGTGCCAGAATTTCACAAAATACCTAACCCCATGAGGGCTCTAGGGCGTCTACAATCTACACATAAAATACCTAACCCCACGAGAGCTCTAGGGCGCGTACAATCTACACATGAAAAATCCTAACCCCAAAAGGGCTCTAGGTCGTCTACAATCTACAAATGAAAAATCCTAACCCCAAAAGGGCTCTAGGTCTTCTACAGTCTACGAATGAAAAATCCTAACCCCAAAAGGGCTCTAGGTCGCCTACAATCTACAAATGAAAAATCCTAAAAGGGCTCTAGGTCCTCTACAATCTACACATGAAAAATCCTAACCCCGAAAGGGCTCTAGGTCGTCTACAGTCTACGAATGAAAAATCCTAACTCCAAAAGGGATCTAGGTCGTCTACAGTCTACGAATGTAAAATCCTAACCCCAAAAGGGCTCTAGGTCGCCTACAATCTACAAATGAATAATCCTAACCCCACGAGGGCTCTAGGGCGTCTACAATCATTTTCTCAAACAGGACTTTGTAAAAGTCACATAAATCTACTAGAGATCACGCAAACACAGATACAGTCAAAAGGCACTTAACCTCGTAGCATCACCAAGATCCAACAAAACACAACGTCAAAGCCAAGAACAAAGAAAATTAACGACAAGATAAATATCCTACCAAAGCAATTCTTCAATATGAATGAAGTTAGAATTCTACTTGTCCTAAAAAAAAAATAGTTAAAAATTACAACACAAAATGCAGACGCCATTGACTACCCGCCACCAAAATAAATAATAATATAAATAAAACTACACCGTGATCTCCCAGGGCTCATCCACCAGCACTCCATCTTACACAATCTTGAAAGGATCCAAGCCACTAATATCGACCTCGGGAAATAGAAGGGCGATCTGATCTTTGGCGCGTTCAAAGCCCCAGTCAGAACTCTCCGTCGAATCTCGAGGGCGCCCATATTAAAACATGTCACCAATAGTGAAAAGTCATAAAATCTCAACCGTTAAATCTGTATTTGTCAAAAACGTCAAAGGTCGCGCCCCACTTACATCACCTCGTCGTTAAGTTCGAGGTCGCCCTCTAGAGACCATTGACAATCAACTCGCCTCTTCGAGCCTAATGTTTGATGGGCTGGCACCTCAACAGTTAAATCACTTCGCCTTGTCCCAAAGCCCGTGCTTGTTGGGCTATAGACCACCTGGAACACTAACCTTCACAACATAGTAACCCCACATACTCGAGATGTTGGGCTAGCACCCACGAACATGTTGGGTTGTCGCCCTTCATAGACCATAGACAATCAACTCGCCTCTTCGAGCCTAGTGCTTGTTGAGCTGCGAAATGTCAACACATCAACAGTTAAATCACTTCGCCTTTTCCCAAAGCTCGTGCGTGTTGGGCTGTGAACTATCAATCTTATCATTTAGGGCACAAAGCTCTCAAGAAGGGCTTGGCGCCCTAAAGAAAGGGCTCAGAGCCCTCCATAAGGGCCAGAAGGGCCTTAGGCAAACCCGCTAGGGGGCGCCGCCTTAAAGAGCTTCTAGAAGCCTCTAGAACGCTCCAGAACGCTCTATTCGTGGCTTTGGGCCCAAGTTACTTGGGGCCAAAGCCACGAGAAACCAAGCCCAAATAAAGCTATAAATACCCACTTGAGAGGCATTCTCAAGGCATCACAAAAACAAACTAAACCCTGGCTTTAGATATTGTACTCACTGCAAGTACATCCTCAAATTTAAATTCAAATATTTCCTACAATTATAGGGAATTTAAAAACTAACTATGTATTTAATGTGATCAAGAGTTTATTAAGCATGTGGAAAGAAACATATAAAAAAATACAGTAAAAATGAATAGCAAGTTTTTTTTTTTATTTAATTTCAAGCTAGCAACTTATTTTTTATTTTGAATAAATTGGCTATTAATGTTGGAATTTTGTTGGGTTGCTCACCTGAAGACACCGCTGAAACGGCCAACTAGCCAATTAACTCAATTCATGCTAATTCATTATGTGACAACGGTAATTAAGGTTTTGATATGGGATTGGTTTAGCCGTTGTATTAGCATTTTTATTGCTTTATTTATACTAAAATAATGGCAATGCTAATATGCCATTTATTTGTTTTATTTAAATTAAGATTAGGTGTTAATTTTAATTTATTAGGATCCATTGAATAAAGTAAGTAGAATTTTGATGAAAATTACACTATTTGTATTTTGAGTGAGATTTCATTTCCTCTTTGAGTTTTTGGATTAGAGCTTCTTATTGAATCTTATCAACGGCTTCTTACCATTGTGACGTGTTGTGTTTTTGAATGTTGATTGACTTTATTTTATTAAAATAATACGTTCAGACAACCAGATGTTTTAGCATGCATTACGACATCTTGACTCAAGATGTTGTACCGTATTTCACATACTTCGGAGTAATGGTTTTCGCATATATTCTAGAAGCTTTGTTTAAATTACTTGTGCTCTAAGTTATGTGGTGTTTCTAGAAGCTTACTTGTTGTCTTTTTATATTGGCGTGCACTTCAAGTTATTTCCAAAATAGATTTGGTTAAAATATATTTTGTGCTTCTAGAAGATTGTTGTTGAAAATATATTTATGTACATCTAAATTATTTAGCCCATTGAAGAAAAAGCCCATGCAGAACAATGGATATATAAGGAAGACTCAACCCTAATAACAAGCGTCGAAGCCATCATTGAAGATTTGAGTTTCAGGGTTTCATTGTTTTGAGTCTTTGTGTTTTGTATACCTCTCTATGTGCCGCCATTGATTATCAAAGCCTTAGAGATGGTTTGTTTTAGTTGAGTTGTAATTTGTTCTTTGTATACGACTCTAGTGCATCTAGCAAGAGTTTGTTGTGTATTGGAGTTGTTCTCATACCTTATTGTAACCGTGATTGAGTCAATCAATATGGTGAGTGATTTAGATAAAGTGATAGGGGTTTCTCATATTTAGGGGGAGTCCTAGATAGAAATACACGGGTAATATTACGTGAAGAAGGCATTGAAAGAGGTTTGTTCATATAAGACTAGGTGAACTAATACTATTAAGAGTAAATTTCCTTTCTTGGGTGAATGCCCCCTAGATGTAGGTGACTGATGGACGAAATTTACAAATGCACCAAATCGTAACAAGTAATAAAAGCGTAAGTTTATCGTTCTCCACAAGGATTGTCGTTCAACTAGGCAATTAGTAAAACTTATTTCAAAGAGTAAAATTAAAAGAGAATTTAATAGAGTTGTAGGGTTTACTTGCCCTACCAATGTGAGATTAGGTTTGTGATTCAGATTATTAACGGCAATTAGCGAATCCTTGAATCCCCCCTTCGTCTATGTTGGAATTAACTTAGAAAACAATCAGGTATGTGGTGTCTACTCATGATTTACTGAAACTAATATTTAAAAACTCATTTAAAACATCTTACGACAATGTATGTTCCGAGTTAACCTAGTTATACTGTGGCATTCCCCAAAGAAAAGAGTAGAAAACTTTAGATTTCAAACTTGAATTTCATTAATATAATTATGAAATAAGTAATTATAACAGCCATTAACAGATAAAGAATTTCGGGTTGTCAATCCTACTTTTCATATACGAATCAATTTTCAAGATTACCAATGCGGATTCTCAATTGAAAAAGCATTAAGAACAGACAAGAACTAGTTTGAATCGGACACAAGAAAAGCATAATTGAATGAAAATTTTATTGATTGAATCCAACAAATAAGAAGGGGGTTCATTTTAGAACCTTAATCAAGAGGTTTAGTTGCTCATGACAACATACATCATAACAAAACAATAGAAAAATATACCCTATATAGAACAAGAGGAGGATAAAGATCTTGTCTTGGAACTCTGTTGCTTGACCCTTGCCTTGAACCGCTAGCTTACTGAAAGAATAATAATGTGTGCAAGTGTCTCTATTTATAGCATATGATTACTTAGGGTTTAAGAGAAGAAAATGTGGCTTTTTGCACCGATCCAACTTGGAAAACATGCAACTAGGGGCGCATGAGGCAGCCCCTCATGTGCGAATTCAGCAGTTTTTGAACCTTTTTCTCTCGTTCTTCCGTTTTGCAATGCCTTGAAACTTGAAATCTTCATATCAAAACACTCAATCTTCATCTTCAAGAACCTTCTAAGAACCATTGAATTTCAATGTTTATATCATTGATCCTTCATGTGATGTCTTGATTTGTCGATTTACATGTATTCTCACTACAACGACTCGAGTGAAAACAATACAATATGTCCCTCAAACCATTGACAAATGCTCTAATTCTCATTTTATTTGTCCTCAAATGCAAAGAAAAGTACTAAAAACATAGCAAAATATATCATATGATGCTCCGTCATCACAACTCTAAACTTAAACTGTTGCTTGTCCCCAAGCAACACAATAGCAAGAAGTTAGAATTTACATGAATTTAAAGAATATAAACATACTTTTCCATAGATTTTGCTCAGATTTTTATTCTTCCCACCATCAGACTTAACTAACTTACCACTTCCATGCAAGCGGAGCAAGCTTAGAGAAGATACTCTTACTTTCAACCAAATACAATCCCAAGATACATGTATGTACCTTCTAAAGCCAGTGGGGCTAGTCAAGGCATTTGCCACACTTTAGTCATCATGTGATTATACCTTTCTATGAGATTGAATGTAATATCCCGCTTAAGACTTGAATATTTATTAATACTGAGACGATGTATCAGAAATGTTTTAAGCAAAGGGTAATTTAGTAAATTGTCAGTTAATGGATTTATTTATATGGCAAGTGTAATATCCCGCTTAGACGTAACTTTTATCGATGATTGATGATAAAATAGAAGCAATGGCAAAGTTGTAATAATATTTGAAAGAGAGGATTTTTAAGGGGGAAAACAAGATATTTTCCCTTCATTTCTCCTCTCCCCTCACTCTCTCCAAAAATCTGATCCCTCTCATCTTTCTCTTCCAAACTCACGCCAATCCTCCCTTGGTGATCAACCATCATTCTTCCCTCCTTCCAAACTTCTTGGAATTTTAAGCAAGCTATTTTGGGAGTTTAGAGCAAAAGAATTAAAGGAGAATCAAGGAAAGGAGTAAGAGCAAGTTAAGGATTTGGAGTTCAGAACTGAGTAAAGCACCAATCAAGGCTTAGGTGAGCTCCCTAGGGTTTTAGAACCCACTTGAGTAAGTTTAAGTGTTAATTACAATTTGAGCAAAGTTTAGAAATATACCCTAATTCTTTGTTATGAGTTAATTCCTTGTTCAATTATGTTTAAGCTGTTTAAATACAAAAGTAAATCCTTTTTAATACCTTTGGGAAGCTTGGGTAAGTTGGAATGGTATGAAATGATGAAAAAATGCATTTTGAGTTTTCTGAACTGTCATGGTCGCTACAGCGACCAGCCCGTCGCTATAGCGACCAGACAGCATTTTGACTTCGGCCTACGGTCGCTGTAGCGACCAGGCCGTGGCTATAGCGACCACATCAGGACAGCTCATGACAGCTTAGCTGTTTTGGGCATTCTAGTGTGCGTAGGCGAGATTTTTCACATCTGTTTTCTCCAAAAACATTTAAGAATGATTAAACACCATTTTAACTCATCCAAGAGGCTTACTAAAGGCATGTAATTATAAGGAACAAGGATGGTACAATAACGTAGAATTGAGGGCAAAGTTCAGACGAGTATGGGAACATGTCCAGCAATTAAGTAGTGGCTTATGATAACGATAAGCCTATGACCATATACTCATATGATAAGTATTGGGAGATTGATTCCCTAAGAAATGCATTGAATATGCAAAAGCTTATGGTAAAGTTTTAGACGTACTTACAAGTACTTAAGATAAGAATTAATGGGAATGAGAATGCACTCAATTAAGCGTGCGTATGCACAAAGAATGATCTAATGTTCAAAGTCAAGAACCTATTTATAGGTTAGGTGTTTAAGAATGATTACTTAAGAATGCATTAGATATGTACCAGAATATGAAACGTATTAGATATACATATGAACTTAAGTTAAGAACTTAATGATAAAGATTATAAGTGTTCATCAGACTCCGGATTATGCCGGATGGGATTTCTCCGAAAGAGCTATCCACACGTAAGTTATAAGACTATGGTAAACGTGTCCAGCAGGCTCCGGGATTCGCCGGATGGGACTTCTCTGAGAGGATTGTCCACACGTATGTTAAAAGATTAAGCATGTTCAGCAGACTCCGGGATACGCCGGATGGGACTTCTCCGAGAGGGTTGTCTACATACAAAGTTATGTTGTGTTCAGCAGACTCCGGGATTCGCCGGATGGGACTTCATCGAGAGAGTTGTCCACACAACGATAAGAGGAGTCCGGTGTTAGCCTGATATGATAGGAATTTCACGGGTATGATGGGAGATGTACTTCGGGGTTACTCCACCCGGATGCACTCCGTAAAATGAACCAAGATAATGTATTGTTTGTTCAACGCTAACTTCTAACTTTATGTTATGAAAATATGAATATGATTATGTATATGTACTATATACTAAGAGATAAGACCAAGTAGTCATCAGACAGCAGAAAGTGATCATAGGATGTCCCAAAATCACTAAGTATGAGTTTAAGTTTAAGATGAGATTATGATAAGTATAAGATAAGATAAAGACATGTAGCGATCCTAGGTTTCCCCTTGATTACGAAATATGTAGAGAATGACGGCGATCGTAGGTATCCCCAAGATCGCTAAGAGTAGGCACGGCGACCCTAGGTTTCCCCCGTGGTTGCCAACAGTAGGTTGGGTTGGAGCTCACTGAGACATTATGTCTCATCCCAATCCTTCTGGTGCAGGTTTACAGGTTAGCAAGATGTTCATGAAGATATTCTTCAGGAAGACGCTGGATGGAGTGCAGTTGCTCGTCATGGACAAGCTCAGGAGGTTGTCAGATTATATATGTATATGAAAGTGTATTCTATGATTTTTGGATAATTGTATAAACGAGCCAATTGTACTCATTCAGTTGTATTGTTTGTAATATTATTATTGAAAATTTTAATGTATCCGATATCAGATTAATACACATGCTAAATATTCTAGATAATTTAGTATGGGTGTTACAATTGGTATCAGAGCAGGTCGATTCAGACAGTGCCTTGGGTCATTAAAAATTCAATAAAGTAGTGGGACCATTGGGTTCTGGATGTTGTTCTAAAGGTCACATCTAGTTGAGCCTGATCAACTCATTCTAGTATATGACAGTTAGGATAAATGTTCGAGAGCTGAATGTGACCAAGGAGGAATGAAGTTTATGAAGAGCGAAGTTGTGGCGTCTAAATTTGAAGACAGGAATTAGCAAAAGAGTACCAATGCCAAATGGTGGCCATCAAATTGTAAAGTAACGAAGCCTGTTAGTGGCAAGGTTTCAGAAACATAAGAGATACTTAAGAAGTAAGGTGAAGCACCTCAACTCAATTGGACGCATCGTTGGACGATGCCTCGTCTGCGGAAGACATAAGGATTAAGGAATCATGGGATATTTTAAGGAATGACGCGGAACCTTGACGGGAACCGCAGTTTGAGAAGTTAAAGTGAGGTGTGGATTAAGTAACAATTATGGGTACAGAGTTAAGGAATTGCAGTATCAAACCTAGAGACTCAGAATGAGGAATTATCGGTTGGTTTTGAAACCTCAAGACTCCCAACAAAGATAGAGTGTTGAAGAATCGAACTCGAATCGGATGAGATTTTAATGTCCAGATGGTTAAGGGAATTAATTATGGATTAAGCGAATTATTTGGACAAATGAAGCTAACCACTCAAGTGTGGTCATTTAGCGTGAATCGCAAGTAAGTTTAATCCCAACAGATCAGCCGCATCTCCCGAACCATAAATGCCGGATTTGTGAATTAAGAAGAGAAGATGGTATGCAACCTAAGAATTAAGATGGATGAATAAGTGATAATAATAAGACCTGTTGCATATCGAAGCGTGAATCAGATATTCAGATGTGTCCTATTAGTAAGAAGATTGGAATTAAGCTAAGCTTAACTGGAGTTTTACTCAATGAAAGGTGGATATTGAATAATAAGTTGTTAGAATTTAGTGCACTGATGGACGGACTAAGAAGATTTAGTGCACTGATATCGAACACCCTTGATTGGATGAGAAGTATTGAATTTCCTCGATTGGATGAAGAAGGAAAGTTCAAGATAACACAAGATTATAGTAGACCAATGTTGAAGGATAATTGGAATCTTAGCCGAGGAATTATGTGAGACTTTATTATACGGAGGATCGTATTGTGGATAATGTTAAGGAGTTTTATGTTTTCAACCAAGGGATTTTTCCTTCCACCATTATTCTAGAATTGAAAGAGATCGCCTTGTGTTGATAAGTTTCCGAAGGCGGTAATAAAGTACAGATTTGAGTTGTTCAAACTATATGAAGAATCATTCGGCTAATAAATCGAGTTTTGAATTGTGAATACAATAAACAGTTACTGGAGGAATCCAATAGGTAATGATAAGCGTTGAAATTAAGATTAATTAATCGGATACTCGAAGAGATGTAACCTATAATTAAATTCACCATAGAACTAATGAGAGTTTGAGTCGATTCTAAATGGCTTGCTTCCGAAGGAACTCAAAGTGTAACCACTTGGACATGATAGAATTATGGAAACCGAAATTGTCTCGGAAAATAGAATAAGTACGAAATCCTTACGGATAAAGATAGAACGATTAGTAACGGGACTCAAACCCTTAGTGGATTCAATATATAAAAGATGTGAGTTTCCAGAAGTCATAGAATGTTTTAGAAGTTGCCACAAGTGATTGTGTCTGAACTTAAGTTGCCTCAGGCATGCTTTCAGTTGGGTTTCTGCAAAGTTTTAATGATTATACTTAATGAGCTGACCAAGAGATGGTTACATAATTCAGGATATGGAAAGTAAAGTTAGAACCAGAGTACAAGCTGTTTGACAGGAACACTGTTCGGCTCATAACAGTTGCTGAAAACCGTTTACAGGTTTTGGCGTAATATCGTGAAAGTAAGTATATGGTTTATGTCCGAAAGGAAACACAAAGTCAGGTAATGACCAATCCATAAGTTAAGCAGATGGTTCAAGCCACAAGAGGAACAATAACGTCAGATGGTTTTGTTACGATAACCACAAAGTGACAAAGTAAAAAGATTGGTCAAGGAGATTTTATTTGGTAATAGTGGGGTATTGCTCCAATTCTAACTCAAGTTGTTAAGAATCAGAGTTGCGCAGCGGAGTAGTAATCCAAGAATGAATTAATGAACAATGCTAAGCTGAAGCTTAGAGAACGAGAAGATGTTAAGTGCTTACTTCTTATAATACGGAATAGCAGTAAGTAGAGACGACTAGAACATATCACAAGTCTAATGGAAAATTTTGGAAGTTAAGTTGAGGAATACTTCAAACCTCGAAACCCATAAGGAAAGGAATATCGAAATAGTTTAAGAATATACGGCAAGGAATAAGAAGGATGTGATTCTAGCACATTAAGTCAATAACATCAAGTATCCTTAAAGGTTAAGTTTGGTTTAAAGAGAATTAAGCATGGGACAACATCAGTACAGATTGCACTTACAAGATGAAATTCGTGAATTTGAGGCCTTGATCAGAAACGACAATGCAGTGGCATGTAAGTTTATTCCACATTGTACCCACGCTATGTTAACATGTCGCATGTACCGGGTTATGTTTAGTAATGTGTACTTATTGGACGGTGTTTATGCTACTCAGATAGTAGTGTAGCCCTTTCCTTTTCAGTTATGTGACATGTGTAAGTCACTAAGGTACGCAACTAGTAATGTTTGAAATAAGTTTACGATGCCGAAAGAATGTAACCATAATTTACGTTATGGGTTGTTGTATACTCAAGAAATAAACATGAGTAACATTGGCGGAGCAAACCGGGCAAGCCAGTTGAAAGGCAAATCCCAGATGTTACAACATGAGTTAAGAGTAAGAAAAGATTCCCAATTGATGTGGTAGTGTCTCAAATATGTTAAGATCAAGAATGATGTCCCGTTAGTCGGACAAGGATGAGGTGATGTATTGTGTACCATCAGTAGTGTACACGTGCTCGCTTATGTATGTAAATTATATGCTCTGAAATGTACCATATGGTGATATGTGAGATGATTTATACCACCCATCACTTGGACTACGCTTTATAAGCTTTGGATATATCGGTATAGAGAATATTAACGACACGATAAGGATTCAAGATAAGTAGTGACAGGAATGATAAAAGATTATCAGACTCCTGGTAATGAAGAATGACTTCTAATTTATCAAGATAAATGACGTCAAATACTTATTGAACCGAAGCACAAGTAATCTGTAAGAATTCCGCGAATTCTTGAGAATTTCATAGTGGAGGTAATGATTATGATTGCGATAAGAAGCACATCGTGATGTCATAAAGAAAGGAGCAGGTGCTAGAGGTAAAACCTCCTGTTTATACTTGGAATAGTCCTTGCATTGCATGTACGTACACAATATCAGATGTTTTCGGTGTAAGGATGATTCTATATGGAAGGGTATGACATAGGTCTATAAGTAAGATGTCGTCGTATAAGACGAAAGATAAAGATAATAATTCATGGGAAATAAATGCAGTGCAAGAAACCCATTGAAGAGTGGGAATATTTGAGGATAATAAGAATGACCCAATGTCGTCAAAGTAAGATTACACGGACTATGAAGAAAATTTATGAAGTTCAGTATGAATGTCTAGGACTTAATAACTTCAATTTGATTTTGCAAGAAGTGCATGTACAAGAAGCATAGCTAAGTGAGTCGGGTAGATTGGTTCAGACAACCGCACACCCTGCTACGTAAGAATTATGTAGTGTATATCAGGCCTTTCTATTGAGGGAAAGATTTTCGAGTATTTTCGACTTATAGAACTGGAATTTCGATAAGCAAGTTAAGAAGAGAAAGGAATGTGAAAGTTATATTTATATATGTGTGATTTTCCAGAGGATTGTAAATATCGAGGACGAAATTTCCTTAAGGGGGGTAGATTGTAATATCCCGCTTAAGACTTGAATATTTATTAATGTTGAGACGATGTATCAGAAATGTTTTAAGCAAAGGGTAATTTGGTAAATTGTCAGTTAATGGATTTATTTATATGGCAAGTGTAATATCCCGCTTAGACGTAACTTTTATCGATGATTGAGGAGTAAAATAGAAGCAATGGCAAAGTTGTAATAATATTTGAAAGAGAGGATTTTTAAGGGGGAAAACAAGATATTTTCCCTTCATTTCTCCTCTCCCCTGACTCTCTCCAAAAATCTGATCCCTCTCATCTTTCTCTTCCAAACTCACGCCAATCCTCCCTTGGTGATCAACCATCATTCTTCCCTCCTTCCAAACTTCTTGGAATTTTAAGCAAGCTATTTTGGGAGTTTAGAGCAAAAGAATTAAAGGAGAATCAAGGAAAGGAGTAAGAGCAAGTTAAGGATTTGGAGTTTAGAACTGAGTAAAGCACCAATCAAGGCTTAGGTGAGCTCCCTAGGGTTTTAGAACCCAATTGAGTAAGTTTAAGTGTTAATTACAATTTGAGCAAAGTTTAGAAGTATACCCTAATTCTTTGTTATGTGATAATTCCTTGTTCAATTATGTTTAAGCTGTTTAAATACAAAAGAAAATCCTTTTTAATACCTTTGGGAAGCTTGGGTAAGTTGTAATGGTTTGAAATGATGAAAAAATGCATTTTCTGAGTTTTCTGAACTGTCATGGTCGCTACAGCGACCAGCCCGTCGCTATAGCGACCAGACAGCATTTTGACTTCCGCCTACGGTCGCTGTAGCGACCAGGCCGTGGCTATAGCGACCACATCAGGACAGCTCATGACAGCTTAGCTGTTTTGGGCGTTCTGGTGCGCGTAGGCGAGGTTTTTCACATTTGTTTTCTCCAAAAAAATTTAAGAACGATTAAACACCATTTTAACTCATCCAAGAGGCTTCCTAAAGGGATGTAATTATAAGGAACAAGGATGGTACAATAACTTAGAATTGAGGGCAAAGTTCAGACGAGTATGGGAACATGTCCAGCAATTAAGTAGTGGCTTATGATAATGATAAGCCTATGACCCTATACTCATATGATAAGTATTGGGAGATTGATTCCTTAAGAAATGCATTGAATATGCAAAAGCTTATGGTAAAGTTTTAGACGTACTTACAAGTACTTAAGATAAGAATTAATGGGAATGAGAATGCACTCAATTAAGCGTGCGTATGCACAAAGAATGATTTAATGTTCAAAGTCAAGAACCTATTTATAGGTTAGGTGTTTAAGAATAATTACTTAAGAATGCATTAGATATGCACCAGAATATGAAACGTATTAGATATACATATGAACTTAAGTTATGAACTTAATGATAAAGATTATAAGTGTTCATCAGACTCCGGATTATGCCAGATGGGATTTCTCGGAAAGGGCTATCCACACGTAAGTTATAAGACTATGTTAAACGTGTCCAGCAGGCTCCGGGATTCGCCGGATGGGACTTCTCCGAGAGGATTGTCCACACGTATGTTAAAAGATTAAGCATGTTCAGCAGACTCCGGGATACGCCGGATGGGACTTCTCCGAGAGGGTTGTCTACATGCAAAGCTAAGTTGTGTTCAGCAGACTCCGAGATTCGCCAGATGGGACTTCATCGAGAGAGTTGTCCACACAACGATAAGAGGAGTCCGGTGTTAGCCTGATATGATAGGAATTTCACCGGTATGATGGGAGATGTACTTCGGGGTTCCTCCACCCGGATGCACTCCGTAAAATGAACCAATATAATGTATTGTTTGTTCAACGCTAACTTCTAACTTTATGTTATGAAAATATGAATATGATTATGTATATGTACTATATACTAAGAGATAAGACCAAGTAGTCATCAGACAGCAGAAAGTGATCATAGGATGTCCCCAGATCACTAAGTATGAGTTTAAGTTTAAGATAAGATTATGATAAGTATAAGATATGTAGAGAATGATGGCTATCGTAGGTATCCCCAAGATTGCTAAGAGTAGGCACGGCAACCCTAGGTTTTCCCCGTGGTTGCCAACAGTAGGTTGGGTTGGAGCTCACTGAGACATTATGTCTCATCCCAATCCTTCTGGTGCAGGTTTACAGGTTAGCAAGATGTTCATGAAGATATTCTTCAGGAAGACGCTGGATGGAGTGCAGTTGCTCGTCATGGACAAGCTCAGGAGGTTGTCAGATTATATATGTATATGAAAGTGTATTCTATGATTTTTGGATAATTGTATAAACGAGCCAATTGTACTCATTCAGTTGTATTGTTTGTAATATTATTATTGAAAATTTTAATGTATCTGATATCAGATTAATACACATGCTAAATATTCTAGATAATTTAGTATGGGTGTTACATTGAAGCAATTCTAAACAAACATTCAAGGTATATATCATCACACACACACATATAGAGGTCATTTCAAGGTTATAATGTGGTCGAGGTTAAGGTGGGATATATTTGGGAAGTAGGCTATTAAACACTTTGGAGTTAGTTCCTAAGGATTTCTTATTTGAAATACTTTGAAGACTTTGTCATGCAAACCTGTTACTTCATTCACAAGATGTGTTACAACCAATGTTTATGAGGTACTATCTTTCATTTCTGAGCCAGTTCAAAGAATATTTGAGCACTAGTAAAACTACTTATTCTCTTTTTTTTTGTTGAAGAGACTAAACTTTTATTTATGTCTCTTGATTTTCTATTTTTTTTGTAGACCATCATTTTGATGTTTTATCTACATTTTGCTTTTTCATTTTTTTCTTTGATAACCGAGTTCTATTAGTACCCCACCCCAAACTTAAGATGTTGTTAATTCCAAAGAGCAACCCCAAACTTAATTTCAAACTATGACAAGTATTTCACTAACCTATCTAACACCAAAAAGAAATCAAACTGATATAATCAATATGGTTTATAACTTGTGACATGATGCAAAGTCACATAAAAGTAGCCAAGAAAAAATTAAGGAATGGATGCTCAAAGTGGTTTCACAAAGGATATAACGATAATTCAAGGTGGCTTGAATAAGGCTCTAGTTACCAAAAACAAATGCCTCATGTGTATGACAATACAGCCGATAGTCCGTAGAGAACGATTAAAATTTCGAGCAAAAATAGCACTCCAACATGGAACACTCATAATGAAAGAAAAACAAGTAGAAATAGATTGAAATATATGTTTGGCTCAAAATCTCACAGGTTATGCTATACATAATTGTAATGGTGACTTTTTCTGAGTAGCTTTCGCACCAAGCTCCAAAAGTTATCGTGCTCTTGAACTTCGGAAGTAAGGTAGCCTTCTGCTGACAATGGTTGGAACAATTCTCCAAGTCTAAAACATAATTTTTTATTTTTATTTTTTAAAATGAAAGTTATGCAATTCATGTAAAGACAACACGCCTAGTCGTGAGTTAGAAACAGTAAAAGAAAGAAATTATGAGATGGAGTGGCTATGTAAAATAAATGACTAAAATTTAAATGACTAAAAAATAAAAAACATGGGTTGCCTCCCATTCAGCGCTTGTTTAGCATCTCGAGCTTGACTCATTTGTCTAAGTTGAGCTTGGGAACACCAAACCTTCACGTTCCTTGTTTTCTTCTTCCTCTTCTGGCTCATCCTCATAATTTGACCATCCATAGTCTTCTTCTTCTTCTTCAGATTCTGATTTACTGGAATGTTCCACCAGAGCCTTGAATATTTCCCAATTGTCAGCACATTTCATAGCCAAGTTGTATGCCTCTGATGGTGGAGTCACCTTGTAGCATTGATAGTAACCATTAGACCTTACGAATACTACTTCTCTTCTATGTGAACCAAGGCTTTGGCGGTCGCCATGAATGATATTCCTAGAATCAGTGGGCAGTCTTGATCTCCTTTATCAATCATAGATTTCAAATTGAAATGCATCAATATCAATCATCATATTTCTCACCATACCCATATGTCTTGTTTTTGTGCCATCTGCTCCCATATCACACAAAGCTTCTCCTACAAAAATGTCCCCTACAGTAACAGAGACATTAAAACATCCAGGGTCTCCATCCTGCCATGGTACCTAAAAATCATGAATAACACAACAATTTTGGCTTAGAGAAATAAATTCTTCCTTGGAGGGCTTCTCTTTCATTGTCAGGATATCCTACAAAAATTTCATACAAGGACTCTTTTCGACCATTTATTTAATGGGCATATTCACTTTAAACCTTTCTAAAGCTTTAACGAGTTCTTGAAAATTTTCATTTTCTTGATGCTCATCAACTTCTATTCCCACACCAAGAGTCTTGCCTCCTTTAAGGCCATGTTGTGTATCTTCCTCAACTATTGTTTTTGATACTTCAACATTCCTCTTGTTTTTCACCTTCCTTCTATTTTTGTTTTTCTTAGAAGGCTTCCTTCCTATCATGGACATTGTTGTACCCTAATTTTGTCCAAGTCTTTTCTTCAAAAAAAAAGTCATCATAAAAAAAAATCAAAATCAATTTTCATGATAAAAAAAGTTTTATTATTATTTATTTATCTTTCTTTTTATTATTATTATTATTCTTATTATTATTATTATTATTATTATTATTATTTTTTATTATTATTATTATTATTATTATTATGTTTCGTTTTTCTCAAAAAAGAAACACATACAAAGAAAAAAAACAAGGTCAAGGAAGGCTGCAAGCTGCTGCCCTTGTTTCTAGCATCCCTTCCTTGTCATTTGTTCCCATTTTTTCTGTCAAAACAAGTCAAGGAAGACTGCAAGCTTCTCCCCTGTTTTCCAGCACCTCCTCCTTTCCGTTTTCTTTCCATTTTCCTTTGTCAAAACAAGTCAAGGAATGCTGCAAGCTTCTCCCCTGTGTGCAGCGCCCCTTCTCCCTGTTTTCTCCCAACCTCTGTCAGGGCAACACCCCTCTTTTCCTGTTTTTCTTCCCAAAATCTTCAAGAATCAACCCAAAAGCACCACAAGTTGTAGGCAGCACCCTGTTTTTCCATTTTTTTCCCTTACCCTCTGTCAGAATTCAGCCCCTACTTGTCCAGAACTAGCCACAAGTCTTCACCAAAATCACAAGGCAAAGTCACTTCCTTCCCTTTTCAATAAATGTTAACCAAAGTCTTTGCCATAGCACACAAAAAGGCCCAGCTTTCAAGGGATTTTCATGATTACAAATGATCACAAAATTGCCTATATAAGGGGGACGGAAATGAATGAAATAGGAGGACTTTGAGAGGCAGAATCAGAAAACTAAACAACAGTAAAAATCATAACAAAACCTCCCAAAAGAAAAAAGCTCTGTTTTTCTATTTTTTCTTTACAAACCACCACAACAAATCAAACAGAATCAAAACAACAACTAAACCACAAAGAAACATCACACAAAGAGAGGAGAATAGTAACAAAACACCATTCTGTTACTGTTCATCTTCTCAATCACTTCCATCTTTAAAAAACCACAACCACCCAAAAGCCCCTTTCATTTTTTTTGTGCATTTGAAGCTTTGGCTAGGAGTTTGTAAGTATCTTGAACCTTTCTATCTCCTTTTTCGCATTCAGTTTAAGTGTTTGTAGCTTTTCTTAAAAAAATAATGCATTTTTCATCATAAGTTCATGGGCATGACTTGAGGCCAGAATATATTAGGTTCTAGGACATCCTTTGGTAGATCTAAAACCACTAAGATGTAGTATTCATGGCAAACTTTACAATGGTATTTTTATTTTTGTATTTGGTTCAGTTTTGAGTGAGAAATTTAACTCAGAAGTTGAGAAAAAAATCACAGAACTCTATTCTGCTGTTCCTGCATTATTTTTCTGCATTTCTAGTCATTTTAACTCTTTTTTTGCCCTAAAACATCATTCAAAAACCGAAAAAACTTTTTTCCTTTTCAACAATCACCAAAACAGAATGTTTTTCCTACTGTTTTCAAACATTTTTACCCCTGATGTTCTGAAATCAGAGTCTGAAGTGCTTCTGAACAGTGCTTCTGAAGCAGCTTCTGAACAATGCTTCTGAAGGTAGCTTCTGAACAGTGCTTCTGAAGCAGCTTCTGAAGGCAACTTCTGAAGCAGCTTCTGAGCAGTGCTTCTGAAAGGCAACTTCTGAAGGTGCTTCTGAAGCCGTACATTTTGCATTCTGAAGTCAGTTCCTGCTTCTGAAGTTTCAGAACCTGGGCTGAAACTCTTTTATGGCTGAAACTCATTTTTATTCAAAGAGAAAAATATGTTAATGCTTTCAATTATAGTTTATACATCTATTTTCAATAATAAACTTGAATGAAAAAAGAGTTGTTTGACGTATGTCTTCCCATTCCCCGGTTGCACGAGCACTTGACGTATGCCTCGTTGTTCGGACAATCGTCATTCTATTTTCAAAATACAAAAACATAAAAAACAAATCCAACACACCAAACTAATTTTTGGCCCCCCGTGGTCAATTTAAAATTCAAATATCTTTTCACAAAAGCATGATGTTTTATCAATTCTAACGTGATACAAACAAACGCTTAAGACTCTCACGCGCGAGCATACAAGCTACGTTTAACCGCTAAAATACGATCAAAAACATTGCTCTTTAAAATCAACCAACAAACAAACATTCTCTACCAAAGAACTACGTAGCTTTGAATTCTCCAACGCACCAGGAGATACGTAGGAGCAAGATCCCACTCTTGTCAAGCACACTAATATAAAATACTTTTTCCCCTTTCCTTTTTTCCCTTTGAAATATTAAAATGTAGCAAGCAACCCTTTAAAACACTTTTAACCCTAAGCTAACTAGGAGGTTCCCGTTGAGTACAACAGATGTGAGGGGTGCTAATACCTTCCCCTTGCATAATCGACTCCCGAACCCGTTAATGGTTGCGATGACCATCTTTTCCACATCTTCAAGGGTTTTATCAACGTTTCCCTTCAAAAATAAAACTTTGGTGGCGACTCCGTAGTCATTCCGAGCGTTAGTACGCTCGAGCGTTTTTTAGCGACGCGACAGCTGGCGACTCCGCTGGGGAGTATTGTTTCTCACTAGCGAGTCAAGCCTATCCTAGTTAGCTCTTAGGCTAAGTGTTTTTGCTTGCATGTTTTTGTTTTATGTCTTTATCTTCTTTTTTCTCTCGCCTCTGTATCTATGCTTCATTATGCTTTATGTTCATATTGATATGTCAACTGTGGGTTGTCGCATGAGTGAAGCTCTATACCCAAGCTTTGAGAAAAACTTAAGATAAGATGGTGGTTGCGTAGTGTTGACCTTCCTGACGTATGTCTTGTAGGGTTGGCATGAAAACCCCGCCTAGAGTAGATTCTCTTGGAAGCGTTGTTGTCTTGCGAGTATTTGCAATGACGGCGATACTTTCTTGTAGAATCCATGACTCCGGGGACCCTTTTAAACCAATCTAGAACCTACATGTGAGAATAGGGGGGATTATTGAACGTTCCTACTTGGTAACTTATGCCTTGACCTCTTTTAACCACACCTCTGCATGCCATAACATTTGCATCGATGAAAATAATTTTCGCATATACATCTTCCTTCCCAAAAAAAAAATAAAAATAAAAAGCATGTTTTTTCATCTACATCGCATACATGCATTTTCATGCATTTTAAAGAGAAAAACATTCATATCATTCCCCCCAAAAAAGTACCTGACCTGGTGTACCATTGCGTTTCTGATGAGATCCCGAGCAACAGGAAGGCCATAGAAATTCCAGAAATCATTTCCTTGTTCAAGTAATTTATCATGCTTTGAAAAAAAAATCATTTTGCTCTACCCAAGGCAAATGATTAACTTTGTGGGGGCCCCCGTTTCAAATTATTTCTATCATTAATAAAATTGCATTTTGTGTTCGAGTGAGTTTCATTTTTCTTCCATTTTTTATAGCAATACTTTACCCATTTTAAAGTTCCGCAACCATAAAATAAAAAACATACTCATGCATATCCATAAATCCACCCACCAAAAATAAACACTACTATAATCCCTTACGACTTCGATTTCCCGATTAACCAAACGGAAGATGATGATGAGGACGATTATGAACCTCCTGAAGAATTGTCCAGGCTTGGGGATCAAAAGGATATGGTAATACAACCTCACCAAGAACCAATAGAAGCGATTAACTTAGGGACCGAAGAGGACAAGAAAGAGGTCAAAGTAGGAGCCTCCCTGCAAGAAGACGTGATCGTGCATAGACTACCACTCAAGCCAGAATGCCCACCAATAAAGCAAAAGATGAGAAGAACCAGACCTGACATGGCTCTCAAGATTAGAGAGGAAGTCAAAAAGCAATTTGACGCCGGCTTTTTAGTAGTGACCAAGTATCCACAATGGGTTGCCAACATTGTGCCAGTCCCAGAGAAGGATGGCAAAGTCAGAATGTGTGTGGATTACCGGGACTTGAATAGAGCGAGCCCAAAAGATGACTTCCCACTGCCTCACATTGATGTATTGGTAGACAACACCGCCCAGTTTTCAGTCTTCTCTTTCATGGACGGTTTCTCTGGGTACAATCAAATCAAAATGACTCCAGAGGACATGGAGAAAACCACGTTCATCACCCCATGGGGTACTTTCTGCTACAAGGTAATGCCCTTCGGATTAACGAATGTCGGGGCAACATATCAAAGAGCAATGGTGACTCTTTTCCATGACATGATTCATAAGGAAATAGAGGTCTATGTCGATGATATGATTGCCAAATCTCAGACGGAGGAGGATCATCTGCTCCATTTGCAAAAGTTGTTCGAGCACCTGAGAAAATTCAAGTTACGCCTAAATCCTAACAAGTGCACCTTTGGTGTTAGGTCCGGTAAGTTATTGGGGTTCATAGTCAGCCAAAAGGGAATTGAAGTGGATCCTGACAAAGTAAAAGCCATACAAAATATGTTAGTGCCAAATACTGAGAAAGAGGTTCGTGGATTCTTAGGAAGATTGAACTACATTGCTAGATTCATCTCACACATGACGGCCATCTGTGAACCAATTTTCAAATTGCTAAGGAAAAATCAAACTGTTCAGTGGAATGAGGATTGCCAATAGGCGTTCGATAAGATCAAACAATACCTGGAAGAGCCACCGGTTTTGATACCTCCAGTTCTTGGTAGACCTCTCATCTTATACTTGACAGTGCTTGATGGATCCATGGGTTGTGTGCTAGGGCAACAGGATGAAACGGGAAGAAAAGAGCACGCCATCTACTATCTAAGCAAGAAGTTCACCGATTGCGAATCAAGGTATACCTCACTTGAAAAGACTTGTTGCGCCTTAGCATGGGCTACCCGACGTTTAAGACAATACATGTTGACTCACACCACTTGGTTGATATCAAAGATGGATCCCATCAAATACATCTTTGAAAAGCCCGCCCTCACAAGAAAGATAGCCCGTTGGCAAATGCTGCTATCTGAGTATGACATCCAATATGTTACTCAAAAGGCTATAAAAGGGAGTGTATTATCCGAGAACCTTGCTCACCAACCTTTGGAAGACTATCAACCCATACAATTTGACTTCCCCGATGAAGACGTTGTAGCCTTGAATGACGAAGAGATCATAAGTGATGATGAAGGGCCTGAACCAGGAACTCGATGGAAGCTCGCTTTTGATGGTGCTTCAAATGCCATGGGGCACGGGATCGGCATGTCCTAATATCACCAAGAAATGGGTATCAACCCTTCACAACAAGTTTAAGCTTTGACTGCACCAATAACATGGCAGAGTATTAAGCGTGCATCTTGGGCCTCGAAGCAGCAATTGACCTAAGGATCAAAATCCTGGAAGTATACGGGAATTCAGCACTAGTCATCTATCAAGTGAGAGGAGAATGGGAAACAAAACGTCCCAATTTGATACCTTATTGTGCCCGTGTTGTAGAGTTGATGAAGCATTTCGATGAGATCACTTTTCATCATATACCTTGAGAAGAGAATCAGGTAGCGGATGCTTTAGCTACATTATCATCCATGTACCAAGTGAATTTCCACAACGAGGCACCAATCATAAAGATGGATCGCAGGGATAAACCAGTTGTGTGTGCAGTAGTCGAAGAAGAACTTGACAACAAACCCTGGTTTTACGACATCAAACGATATCTTGAAAAGCAAAAGTATCCAGAGAATGTCTCACAAACAGACAAGAAAACCCTCAAGAGATTGGCATCACAGTTCTTCCTCAGCGGAGGCACACTCTGCAAAAGAAATTATGACATGGTCTTACTCAGATGTGTGGATAAACGTGAAGCAGACATGCTCATCAAAGAAATCCATGAGGGGTCCTTTGGAACCCATGTCAATGGACATGCAATGGCAAAGAAGATTCTAAGGGCGGGTTATTATTGGCTAACTATGGAGGCCGACTGTTTCCACTACGCCAAGACATGTCACAAGTGTCAAATTTACGCCGACAAGATGCACGTGCCACCAACTCCTCTGAATGTCATGATGGCACCCTGGCCATTTTCTATGTAGGGCATAGACATGATTGGAATGATCGAACCAAAGGCTTCAAATGGACACCGGTTCATCCTGGTTGCCATCGACTATTTCACCAAGTGGGTTGAAGCGGACTCTTATGCAAACATAACAAAACAAGTGGTGGCTCGATTCATCAAGAAGGAAATCATTTGCCATTACGGCACTCCTCACAAAGTTATCACAGATAATGGGACAAATCTAAACAACAACACAATGAAGGAGTTATGTAAGGACTTCAAGATTGAGCACCATAATTCCTCACCATATCGGCCAAAGATGAACGGCGCGGTAGAAGCAGCCAACAAGAACATCAAGAAAATCATCCAGAAGATGGTAAAAACCTACAAGGATTGGCATGAGATGCTTCCCTTTGCGCTACACGGCTACAGAACAACAGTTCGCACTTCCACTGGGGCAACCCCTTTTTCCTTAGTATTCGGTATGGAGACTGTGCTTCCCATTGAAGTTGAAATTCCCTCATTAAGGGTCTTGATGGAAACTAAGTTAGAAGAAGCCGAATGGGTCCAAACAAGATTCGACCAACTGAACCTCATAGAAGAGAAGCGTCTAACAGCATTGTGTCATGGACAGTTGTACCAAAAGAGGCTCAAGAAGGCATTCGACAAAAAAGTTTGTCCTCGAGAATCTGAGAAGGAGACTTAGTGCTGAAAAAGATATTACCCATCCACAAGGATCCCCGCGGGAAATTGACTCCTAGCTACGAAGGACCATACGTGGTAAAAAAGGCTTTCTCTAGCGGAGCCTTAATCATCACTACTATGGATGGAGAAGAGTTTCCACTCTCAATAAACTCCGACGCAGTCAAAAAATACTATGCCTAAAAAAAAGAGAAAATAAAAGCTCGCTAAATCGAAAACCCGAAAGGGCGGTTTAGGCATTAGAGAGCGTCCTGGTAGATCGAAAACCTGAAAAGGCGGTCTAGGCAAAAATTAAGGACATCAAAAAAAGAAAATATACCCCAGTGGACTGAAAACTCGAAAGAGCGGTCCAGGTAAAAATTAGGGGTTTCAAAACAAATAAGAAAGGCAGAAGACTGTAGCACACGAAGTCCTGACAGAATTCAGAGGGGAAGAATCGGTCTCGTTATCATCTTCTAGAGGCAAAGGGTTTCGAAGTCATAGGGAAAGTAGCACGTGTTGTATCAAAGCGACACCCAAGCAAATCTCCATTTGTTTCTTTCTTTTCCCTATCTTAGTAATCACTTATTACAAGGATTACATCTTCATGTATTGTTATCCATTCAAGGGATCAAGTTTCATTGAATAAAAATCATCTTTAAGCCTTTTCATTGTTTTGTGTTCACACTTGCTCATAAAATGTTGTTTGTATTCATGATAAATAATGCATTGAAATATGGGAAATAATATAAAAACTTGCAAAAAATGTGTTTTACTTGAATTTTTAAATGTCAAAAGAATTTCGTTGGTCTCCAGTATTGTAGCAAAGGACTCAAGGCCTGAAACTCTTCATCAGTCATTTTGAGATTCTTACTCTTCAGCAGAAACAAGTGCGTAACTTGCGGTACATGAAACACAGAGATCCCGGATGTCGGAAGGACAGGATTCGCCAAATGAAACATACCCCACATTTCTCTCATCCACTGAGGCTGGATATCGATCGGCTTTCAAGATGGTCCTCACAACTTCCAACCCAAAGCCCAATTTCATTGGCAATCCCAATCACTATTTCCAACCCAATGCCCAATTTTCATTGGCACTCCCAAATGCAATTTCCAACCAAAGCCCAATCGTCATTGGCACCTAATCACAACCAAAGCCCAACCATGCTCGGTACCCGATCATAACTGAGGCTCAACATGTCATTTGCTTATCCCACATGTCAGCATGATGCATGCATCATATCAAACTCACTCATTAGAATGCATCTCATATTCATAACATACTCTTCCTCACAATTTCACATGCTCCCCAGCAAACACTCCCCAGTGAGTATCCCATATTCACCGACATTCACCAACAAGTTATCCCAGTGTTCCCCAGTGGACCTCCTTCAAGAACTTCCCCAATAGGTTTCTTCAAAAAACCAACGGGTCCCTTCACAAAATATCCCAATTTCCATTAAACTTACCTATGGCCACTAAGTTTCCCCAGCAGAAACTCCTTATTGAGTCTACCTCATATCATGTCATACCGCATAGAGCAACTTAAAGCATATCATGCATCAACAATCATTTTTCCTTTTCAACAATCTAAGTACTAGCCACGTCTAGAGACGATACATTTATCCCCAGGGCAGTCTAAGCACCCCCCGAGGCGACGACTAATCTTTTAGATCTAAGCACCCCCCGAGGCGACGATCTGTTTATCTTGCAATCTAAGCACCCCCCGAGGCGACGGCTAATCTTTTAGATCTAAGCACCCCCAAGGCGACGATCTGTTTATCTTTCAGTCTAAGCACCCCCCCGAGGCGACGACTTGTCTTTTAGATCTAAGCACCCCCCGAGGCGACGATCTGTTTACCTTTCAGTATAAGCACCCCTTGAGGCGACGACTTAACTTTTAGATCTAAGCACCCCCCGAGGCGACGATCTATTTATTTTTCAGTCTAAGCACCCCCCAAGGCGACGACTTGTCTTTTAGATCTAAGCACCCCCCGAGGCAACGATCTATTTATTTTTCAGTCTATGCACCGGTAGCCAATCCAGAGTCAATCCTGCACTTACTTTTGTGTCCATACTTCCGCATTTTAATACTTTCATATTATCTCCTACATCTTTTTTCTTCAGTCTTTTCTCACTTTGAAGGACAAAATTTGGGTCCTTTATACTTAATTGCTCTTCACAAAGAGTTTATGTGATGCCCTCGGCACTCGCATTCTCTACGTGAAGACACAATTAAGTAGGGGCAGCCGTTGTACCCTAATTTTGTCCAAGTCTTTTCTTCAAAAAAAGTCATCATAAAAAAAAAATCAAAATCAATTTTCATAATAAAAAAAGTTTTATTATTATTTATTTATCTTTCTTTTATTATTATTATTATTATTATTATTATTATTATTATTATTATTATTATTATTATGTTTTGTTTTTCTCAAAAAAGAAACATATACAATGAAAAAAAACAAGGTCAAGGAAGGCTGCAAGCTGCTGCCCCTGTTTCCAGCATCCCTTCCTTGCCATTTGTTCCCATTTTTTCTGTCAAAACAAGTCAAGGAAGGCTGCAAGCTTCTCCCCTGTTTTCCAGCACCTCCTCCTTTCCATTTTCTTTCCATTTTCCTTTGTCAAAACAAGTCAGGGAAGGCTGCAAGCTTCTCCCCTGTGTGCAGCGCCCCTTCTCCCTGTTTTCTCCCAACCTCTGTCAGGGCAGCACCCCTCTTTTCCTGTTTTTCTTCCCCAAATCTTCAAGAATCAACCCAAAAGCACCACAAGTTGCAGGCAGCACCCTGTTTTTCCATTTTTTTCCCTTACCCTCTGTCAGAATTCAGCCCCTACTTATCCAGACTAGCCACAAGTCTTCACCAAAATCATAAGGCAAGGTCACTTCCTTCTCTTTTCAATAAATGTTAACCAAAGTCTTTGCCATAGCACACAAAAAGGCCCAGCTTTCAAGGGATTTTCATGATTACAAATGATCACAAAATTGCCTATATAAGGGGGACGAAAATGAATGAAATAGGAGGACTTTGAGAGGCAGAATCAAAACACTAAACAACAACAAAAATCATAACAAAACCTCCCAAAAGAAAGAAGCTCTGTTTTTTTTTGTTTTTTTCTTTACAAACCACCACAACAAATCAAACAGAATCAAAACAGCAACTAAACCACAAAGAAACATCACACAATGAGAGGAGAATAGTAACAAAACACCATTCTGTTACTGTTCATCTTCTCAATCACTTCCATCTTTAAAAAAACCACAACCACCCAAAAACCCCTTTCATTTTTTTGTGCATTTGAAGTTATGGCGAGGAGTTTGTAAGTATCTTGAGCCTTTCTATCTCCTTTTTCGCATTCAGTTTAAGTGTTTGTAGCTTTTCTTAAAAAAATAATGCATTTTTCATCATAAGTTCATGGGCATGACTTGAGGCCAGAATATATTAGGTTCTAGGACATCTTTTGGTAGATCTAAAATCACTAAGATGCAGTATTCATGGCAAACTTTACAATGGTATTTTTATTTTTGTATTTGGTTCAGTTTTGAGTGAGAAATTTAACTCAATAGTTGAGAAAAAATCACAGAACTCTGTTCTGCTGTCCTGCTGTTCCTGCATTATTTTTCTGCATTTTTAGTCATTTTAACTCTTTTTTTGCCCTAAAACATCATTCAAAAACCCAAAAATCTTTTTTCCTTTTCAACAATCACCAAAACAGAATGTTTTTCCTACTATTTTCAAACATTTTTACCCCTGAGGTTCTGAAATCAGAGTCTGAAGTGCTTCAGAAGCAGCTTCTGAAGAGTGCATCTGAACAGTGCTTCTGAAGCAGCTTCTGAACAGTGCTTTTGAACCAGCTTCTGAACAGTGCTTTTGAAGGCAGCTTCTGATGCAGTTTCTGAAGGCAGCTTCTGAACAGTGCTTCTGAAGCAGCTTCTGAACAGTGCTTCTGAGGCAGCTTCTGAAGCAGCTTCTGAACAGTGCTTCTGACGCATCTTCTGAATAGTGCTTCTGAAGGCAGCTTCTGAAGGCAGCTTCTGAGCAGTGCTTCTGAAAGGCAACTTCTGAAGGTGCTTTTGAAGCCATACATTTTGCATTCTGAAGTCAGTTCCTGCTTCTGAAGTTTCAGAACCTGGGCCGAAACTCTTTTATGGCTGAAACTCATTTTTATTCAAAGAGAAAAATATGTTAATGCTTTCAATTATAGTTTATACATCTATTTTCAATAATAAACTTGAATGAAAAAGGAGTGGTTTGACGTATGTCTTCCCATTCCCCGGTTGCACGAGCACTTGACGTATGTCTCGTTGTTCGGACAATCGTCATTCTATTTTCAAAATACAAAAACATAAAAAACAAATCCAACACACCAAACTAATTCTTGGCCCCCCGTGGTCAATTTAAAATTCAAATCTCTTTTCACAAAAGCACGATGTTTTATCAATTCTAACGCGATACAAACAAACGCTTAAGCCTCCCACCCGCGAGCATACAAGCTACGTTTAACCGCTAGAATACGATCAAAAACATTGCTCTTTAAAATCAACCAACAAACAAACATTTTCTACTAAAGAACTATGTAGCTTTGAATTCTCCATCGCACCAGGAGATACGTAGGAGCAAGATCCCACTCTTGTCAAGCACACTAATATAAAATACTTTTTCCCCCTTTCCTTTTTTCCCTTTGAAATATTAAAATGTAGCAAGCAAACCTTTAAAACACTTTTAACCCTAAGCTAACTAGGAGGTTCCCGTTGAGTACAACAGATGTGAGGGGTGCTAATACCTTCCCCTTGCATAATCAACTCCCGAACCCGTTAATGGTTGCGATGACCATCTTTTCCACATCGTCAAGGGTTTTATCAACATTTCCCTTTAAAAATAAAACTTTGGTGGCGACTCCGTAGTCATTCTGAGTGTTAGTACGCTCGAGCGTTTTTTAGCGACGCGACAGACATCACATCCATGGTTGGTATCTTTTCTCCTCAGAAGCCACATCCTTAACTACCTCCTTAGTACTAGACTCAACCTTACTTAGATTCTTCTCCTCATTTAACTTCTTCTTGGACACTTCCATTCTGCTCTCTTTCTTACTTGGCTCCTTACTCCTCCAGTTCTTATCAAACCTTCTTGTCCACCATTGTGGTTCCCTTTGCTTTGTTTGGCGGCATACCATTTTTTGTGCTTATTCGATTTCTCAAAGTTCACGTTGTTTGGTCAAAAACCTGTTTGTAAATCTTAGATAAACAAGGTTATGTTCAAGAGCAAAAACAAGTGGTAGAGTAATGAAATTCTGGCAATTCTGGTTCTAAACCCGAAAAACAGAGTATGGAAAACAACAGTTCAGAAGCAGAAAATAAAGTGCAGAAAGATAAAGAACACAATGAATTTGTTAACCCAGTTCGGTGCAAACTTCACCTACATCTGGAGGATACCAATCCAGGAAGGAAATCCACTAAGTAGTATTAATTCTAAGACTCAACTCACAGCCCCTGTTTTTCCAGCCTTATCACTTAATCACTACCCGTATAGACTTCTACCTAGGAACTCCTAGATATAAGAACCCACTGACTAATCAAACAATCACAGTCCCAGTGATTGTAACTCTAAACAATTATGAAGACACTCTTCAAAATAACAAAAACATCACTTGTGCTTAAAAGTTTTAAGTGATTACAACTGAAAAACAAACAACCAACTTTAACAGATGAGTGGTACACAAAAACAGAGCAACAGCTCACAGACTCAAAAACACTAAGACTCTTTTAATTCTTGAGATGAGCAAGTTCTTCAATAGCAAAGCCTTCTATTTATAATCTTCAGCTGCTCACATAATTCTGAACCAAATCTTCAAAGATATACTCCCAGAATTATTTTAGAAGCAAATAGAAGCACATATATTTCTGAATTATATCTTGCAAAGATTCCTTTGAAAATATATTCATCAATAAAAGAAACCAATATTCAACAAAGATCTTCACGCAAAAAAATCAGCCTTCTAGAAACAGCAGCCTCAATAAATCTTCAAACAAATCATCAAAAGATATTGTGAGAGATTTAACAGAATTCAAACGCAGAAACCAGCTTCTGAAGGTCAACAAAAGTTAATGTCTGAAGGCAGCTTCTGAAGGTCAACAAAAGTCAACGTCTAAACAGTGCGTCTGATGACCAGTTCAGCGTCTGATGAACAGTACCAGCGTCTGAAGACCATTCCAGCTTCTGATGAACAGTAACAACTTCTGAAACCCAATTTCCAGCTTCTGAAGACACAAAATAGCTTCTGAGGACGTTTTGCTTGTATAATATGATTTTAGCAAACATTTAGCCAATAACCAAATATCCAACAATCTCCCCCTTTGGCAAATTTTTTGCTAAAATCAAATTCTTCACAAAGACAAGTTCTTCACTCAACACAAGTACTCAACCATGAAGAACTACACACATGTAGCAGAGTCAGCAGCGGAACAATTCACTCAATTTCATACAAAACACTTCCCCTGCACCATACAGCAGCAGTTTCTGGGGTACAGCTTCTCCCCATGAAACACATCACTCAGGAACTCCCCTTGAACAGCTCAGCTTCTGACAGGACACACATATTCAGGAACACTCCCCCTGAAACACATAGTTCCTGACAGAGACACAAAGAAATACTCCCCCTGAACTAGAGTCAGCAGAGAACAAAACACATGCAGAAACTCTCCCCCTGAAGCAAACAGATCAGCAGTAGCTTCTGACCACACATAGCACACATATTTCTCCCCCTTTTTAGCCAAACAATATTGACAAAACACCAGCAAACACCAGGAGCAAGAAACACAACAAAGAACAACACACACAACATCAGCAACAAAACTAACAGCACAACACCACACTCAGGATCAGAATCACATAACATCCACACACAGAAGAACAAAACAATACTGCAGAGTACAGCACAATTGTAGAGCAGAAGCACAAACAGAAATCCAAGACATCAGTCACAAACTTGACAGTCTTCAGACTCAGCATCAGAAGTTGCTTAGTCTTCATTAGACACAACATCAGATGTTGGTCAGTTGATGTGTGCTTCAGGCACATTTAGAACCTTCTTCCTAGCAATCTTCTTCTGAAGTTTAACAATCCTCTTCTGCACAGAGAGTTTGATGTCAGCATCATCCTCAGATTCACTAGGATCCAATCTCTTTGCTACACTTTGTTCAAGCCTATTTCCAATGGGTTCATCATCAGACTCCACATCAGAACCTACATCAGAACCTCCATCAGACTTAAATGGGGTAGATTCAGGGTTATCAACAACAACCTTAGAGTGGGACATAGTTGCATCATCAACACCCACATGTGATCTGTTGGTAATTTCATCATTCAGATTCCCTATGATCAGGTCCTTAGGATGATCCTTTTGGATTTTGCTGCCTTCAATAATCTTAAGTTTGGGTCTCCATTCCTTCTTCACATTGACTTTGTTTACAATGGATTCCACTTTTCTTTGTTGAAAGTGCTTGGGATATCCATACAACTTGTAACAGAATGGCTTTATGTGCCCCTTTTTACCACAGTGATGACATACCCAAGGATGAGATGCCTTCTTGTCTTTAGATCCCTGAGTTTGGTTCTGGTGTTTCATTGGATCACATGATTTAACAGCTGCAGTGAACCTTTTAGCTGGATGTTGTTTTTTGTTGTTCAAGGTCATATCATCAAATCCAATACCACTTGGTTTCCCTTGGTTCTGACTCTTCAACATTTTGACCTGCTTCTTCAAATGTTCAAGTTGAGAGTTCAAATGGGTTACCTCATCTTTGAGATCAGAAATTTGTCCCAAGTGTTCACTTCTTTCAGCCTGAAGTTGACTGATAGTCTTCTTCTGATTTTCTAGTTCCTTGCACACTTCTTCAGTTCTGATGTATAGTTCTTTGACATTAGGTCTTAGCTTTCTGTTCAATATCTTCAAATTTTTATCAAATTGCCTGATGCTTTCTTTAGTATCACATTGAACAACTTCCTTATCCATTCTTACCAAAAAAACCTTCCCTGGAGCTCACCCAAATACAGGCAGGGTGCCTGCTTTATGCCAATTGAAATTCCTGGCAGGACCTGGTTTTGAACCCGTAAAACAGAGTATGAAAGCAAGAGTTCAGAAATAGAAAAATAATGAACAGAAAATAAAAGTAACACAGTTATTTGTTAACCAAGTTCGGTGCAAACTTCACCTACGTCTGGAGGATACCAATCCAGGAAGGAAATCCACTAAGTAGTATCAATTCAAAGACTCAAGACACAACCCCTGTTCCCAGCCTTATCACTTAATCACTACCCGTATAGACTTCTACCTAGGAACTCCTAGATATAAGAACTCACTTACTTCCTAATCAAACAATCACAGTCCCAGTGATTGTAAACTCTAAACAATTATGAAGACACTCTTCAAAATAACAAAAACATCATTTGTGCTTAAAAGCTCTAAGTGATTACAACTGAAAAACAAACAACCAACTCTAACAGATGAGTGGTTCACAAAAACAGAGCAACAGCTCACAGACTCAAAAACACTAAGACTCTTTTTTTTCTTGAGATGAGCAAGTTCTTCAATAGCAAAGCCTTCTATTTATAATCTTCAGCTGCTCACATAATTCTGAACCAAATCTTCAAAGATATACTCCCAGAATTATTTTAGAAGCAAATAGAAGCACATATATTTCTGAATTATATCTTGCAAAGATTCCTTTGAAAATATATTCATCAATAAAAGAAACCAATCTTCAACAAAGATCTTCACGCAAAAAAATCAGCCTTCTAGAAACAGCAGCCTCAATAAATCTTCAAACAAATCATCAAAAGATACTGTGAGAGATTTAACAGAATTCAGACGCAGAAACCAGCTTCTGAAGGCAGCTTCTGAAGGTCAACAAAAGTCAACGTCTGAAGGCAGCTTCTGAAGGTCAACAAAAGTCAACGTCTGAACAGTGCAGTCTTCAGACGTTGACTTCTGTTGACCTTCAGACTCAGTCTTCAGACGCACTCTTCAAACGCAGTCTTCAGACTCTGCCTTCTGAAGCTGCTTTCAGACTCAGTCTTCAGAAGCTGCTTCAGACACAGATTTGCTTCAAACTTACAACACAGGCTTCTATGCTTTCCTTCTTGCTCTTTAGCTTGTTCTTCCAAAACCAATGTTAATTACCAAACATTAGGAGCATGGTTCTGCACACTTGGAACAAAGCATTAGCAATTCCAATTTTCTTTTTAACACTTTGTTATCATCAAAACCCAAAAGAGAGTTGTTCATACATTTTGTTCCAACAAGCTCTACAATTGTGGTTTCAGAAAATTTCTTATTTTCTTCAAGAAATGAAATTTTTGCTTCAACAATCTCTAGAAGACACCAAAAAAAAAATTCGACAACTCTTTGATCACTGAGATCTTCTCCCTACAATCTGATTTGTATAACAACTTTTGAAATTTTGTCAGAAAACTCTAAAAGTTTCAGTTTCTTTCAGTTTTGGTGCTTTAAAATCTCTTCTCAAGTTCAACACTTTCATTTTCTTTGTTCTTTCACTTCCTTGGTACTCATACTCCTCCTTCAGCTTGTTCCAAGATTCAAATTCTTATAAAAATATCATCATGTAAAGCTGCACGTATTATGTTAAGGGCTCTAACTTCTTTTGCCACTTCATCACTATGATTTCTCATTTGAGCTAATGTTGGGTTGTTCGGGAGAGGTGCTGGGTTGCTGCCCTTTACAACCACATCTCATAAACTTTGAGCTCTCAAATAAGTCTCATCTTTACAACCCACAAATCATAGTTTTCTCTTGAAAACACATGAGGTGGAGGTAAAGAACCACTATTAGAAGCCATTTTTAGTGTTTAAAAGTTTTCTGTGAAGGTTTTCTTGTTGGTTTTCTCTCACCCTTCAAAGTTTTACATTGGTTTTCTAACCTCAGATACCCGTAACAATCAATGGGGCTCTTGATACCATGTAGAAAAAATGACCTTAAGGTGAAAATGGTGGAGAAGAAAGAAGAAATACTAGAAAAATAGAAAAGACAATAATGTTTTAGAGAACAAAGTAAAAAAGCTAAGATACTTTGATACATTAAACTGAAGCATACATTACAAATATATAGAGCCAAACCATAACCTTGCTTGTAAAACTTAAAATAAAACTCTCCAATAGATCTACTTCAAACACTAGTTGTCATTACCTAAGACATTAGACATCATTACCTAGGGACTACTTTACTTACTAAACAATCTAATTATAACAAAAACAACAACAGAAAATAATTAATACAACAAAACAAATATCAATCTCCAACAATATCAAAGGTTACAATATAACACCTCTTATAATTATGAAATTTCTTTTAAAATCGTCTTCTCCGTTTTTCAAAGTTATGCAAAGTAATAAATACAACAAAATTCACATATTTATATATGATAAAAGGGTTTTTCTATATGCACAAAAAGTTCAGTATAGCGTGTTTGTATTAAAATTTGTGTATCTTATATTAAATATATAATTTTTTAATAAATAATTGTTGTTTTTCAAGAAAAAAATTGTTATTTTGATTTGCTTTTACATGTGCAGTATCATATACTATTGCACAAGATAAATAAGATATGATACTCGTATTAACAAGTTATAGTGTGACGATTGAAATTTTTCTATGCATTTATTATCAATTTCAAGAAAAATAAGAAACCGTTTTCTTCGACCGTGAGATAAATAAAGTTGGATAAAAAATTGTTCCACCTAAAAGTCGAACTTACGTTCTCTTGAATAATTCGCCCATTTAATGGAGCTCATTAACCATTAAGTTCAATTCTTTGGTTAAAAAAGTAAGAAACCTTACTCGCTATAATGAGTTTCCTTTCCTTATAGAACACTTGAAAATAGCTCTAACAATATACTCCCTTTGTCCCTAATTATAAAACTATTTACAAAAAAGTGTTTGTCTTTAAATATAATATCATTTACAAATTTTTAGATGCATTCTTTACTCTTTTTCAACTATGCCCCTTATTAATACTACCAATTGTTTTAGAATATGAAAAATCAACATTGAATACATTTATAAATAAACGGTAATTTAACAATTGTGACATGCTTTTCAAACAAATTTATTAATCTAACCACTTTTATTAATATCGTGATTTTTTTTATATACTCTTATATTAAAGGACGGAGAGAGTATATTGTGTAACCAAAATAAACTCTTATGGAAATGGCAGGGTGAATAATTAATTTTATACTTACTACTAGTACTACTACTATATTTATTATGGGTCTTGCTAACTTGTGCACTTATAACACATGTTAATGATTCTAAAAATAACAAGTATTTATTGAGAATAATTACTAATTCACAAGAAGTATTCACTTTTGAGAAATAAATTAACAATATTTTCGATGCAAAATTTCTATGTTTAATACATTAACATGTATCCTTAGTGCACACGTTAGCACTTCCCATTTATTATTAGGTGTGGATCAGTAAATTACAATTACCAAGAGGCAAACATTTTTGGTTTACAAGCATAAGGATCTGAATTCCTTGAGGTCAAGAAAAGTACTTATTCACACAATCGGTGAATCATAACTATCAGATGAAGATCAAATGACTTTTTTTTTATAATCTGATTTATGTTTGTTGTTAAAATATGAGTAACCCAATCTTCACCAACTGATCCGACCCTATACAAGTAAACTGGAAAATATGAAAATATACATGAAAGTAATTTTGCACAGTTATGAACATTTGTTGCAAACTTGCTAGGCTTTATAACATGAAACATATAGAGACAAGAAAACCAAAATATTTATTTCTTCAGAAAGTGCATACCAAAAGTAATTAAACAAGAGATTAAGCAATTTTGGGAATAGAGATCTCTTTTCCAAGGTAGTTGAGTGATGAAGGATTGACTTGCATGAACAAGTAGTTTCCAGCAAAAAGATCACCAAAATGAACTTGTCCATCTTTGAATCTCTTTATCACTTTAGCACAAGAAATTCTCATGGAAGATACCACCTTGGTTTTCTTCCTCCAAAGTCTTCTCAAGCTTGGTATTTTCAACCTAAACCTTCTCCTCATAGGAATCCTTCTAAACCTTAAAAAATTCTTTGGTCTCTGAATCACTCTTTCATTATCTGACACAACTTCATGTCTCAGCTTTTGGTAACCAAATCTGTTAACAGGTACCATCTGAATGGAAGACATGTTTTTTAAAAAACTTAAGAAACAAACTACAAAAGATGAGAAAATATCAATGAAAACTAACTTGTCCTTCTTGATGAGTGTGGATAAATATGGTTTTGTAATGAGAAATGTGAGATGAAAAGAAGAGAAGGGAAAGTTCGATGAATAGGAATGGGAGAGGTGAGTATGAAGAAGTTGTTGAATGTATTAAATGCAATATGAAGAGGTTGTTGAGTAATGAGTGTACATATTTATATTTTACTTCATGTGATAAATTTACTTCATTTCTCAATTCAGTTATGTACCTATCTAGTTAGGAAGTTTCACTCTGTCTTAATGAGCAAGTCATTTTTTTTTTATTTCTTTTGCAATTATTTCTTTGTCAATGATTTTCACCTATCTTATTTGTGGCACTTTCATTATCTGTTACTCAAGATAACAGACACATTTTGTCAAAATAATAATAATACACAAATGAGAAAGTTGAATTTACTAAAACACCTTTTTTTTGTACTAAAATACATTTGTTATTTAGCTGTTAGGTAGAATGTCTGATTAATGTATAGTAAGGTGAGATATCGATGCTGGAAAAATTGTGGTATACAATTAATCAAATCTTTATATTAAAAAGTGACATAATTTAAGACAAATAAAAATTTAAAATATGGAGGATATATTATGGGACTAATGGAACACTAAAATTACTAAAATGCTAATGAGATATTTTAAAAAATTGTACAAAATAAAATACCATATTTTGTTGATGATAAATATATGGTTACGAACGAGATTTCATAATTAGATTTCTCGACCAAGATTAATCATCGACAAAGTTGATGTAATAACATAACTAACAAAAAAATGTATAACTTCGAAACAAAAATGATTAAATTTTTTTTTAGAGGAGAATTTATTTAATATATATTTGTTAAGAAAGTATAATTGATTGAGTATATTAACTTCTCTTTATTTGTACTCTTAAATCAATTGTTAGCAACATCCTAAAAATTATATATTCAGGTTTATGATAAAGCAAAATCATGTACCCTGTTTTTGTCAATGGAATTAAAAAACTGGTTACGATAAATAGAAAATTATATACATAATCTATATGATATAAATTTGAGGCACCTCAATGTCATATCATACGTAGATGATATACATCTACACTATATAATCTTGGTGGTTTTTTAATATAGGTATATGATAAAAAAATGACTGATCAGTAAACAGTGCCTATGTGTTAGACAAGTTCTCAATAACTTGTTTATCATTTACATATTTTACAAAATTTGCTAATAATTAATAGTTTATATTGTATAGAGCATCTTAAAAAATATATATAAATCTATAACTATTTATATGTCATTGAGTTACATCAACATTAAAAACATTGAATAAAAATTGATTGATTTCTCAAATCTCAATAATATATGAATTTAATTTTTACAATTCTGAAAAGAAAAGCAGTGGCAGAAAGAAAAAGTAATATAAAATTGATTAAATGGATTGATACATGTACATGAATGGTGAACAAGAACAATAATCTCAGTAAAGCTTAATTCTAGTGTTAATGCAGCTTCTGCAGATGGGGCATGACTTAAGCTCTTTTCCACATTCACAACAAGTCTTCAAAAAAGCATAAAACAAAAATATCAAATAACATATCTCATTTGATGTATTTTGAGCAATGGAAAAGTTGCATTTACCTGATGTCCACATCCAAAGGCCATGTTTTTTGTATTAGTCAGACAAATGGGACAAAGCTGGATAGATCACGATCAACTTAAACACATTGGAATTAATCAATAATGTCAAAATTCTTTATTTAAGGTTCAAAATGTAAGACAGTTTTCATCTTCAAGCACAATGTTTTCTATGGGCAGGAAGATAACAGAGAAATAAAGAGAGTGTCAAGATTGTGAGAAGGATAAGAATTAAAGCATGTGAGATAGAGCTGCCAAAGGCATGTCATAGTCGGACTCGCACGGGCAGTGGCTCGATACAGCAAAACCTACGTATTAGTCATCACCAAGCAGAAGCCCAATAAGAGGCTCAATCCTGCAAGAGACCAAAACACTATGCACACCCTCCTTTCTACTACGAATAAGGATTTATATGGTTTATGGAGGCCCAGCGCTGGAATGTCGTGAATGGTTCTCGCCTTTACTCACAGAGCTCTCCATCCCACATAAAAGGGGCACTTTGCTTCCACAAAAGGTATGATCAATCCAACATAAACCTCACATAGTCATATATTGACTTGAGCGGCAAAGTGTCATTTACAGGTAAACCCCCCCTCCCAAAATTATGAAAACAACAAGAGCTAATTATATTAAAGAATGTACCTGATTGTCATAAGTTGAACTTGGGGCATAAGGAGCTGTTCCCATTGGGAGGCTGTTGCCATACTGAGGAGGGATAATTGGCTCAAACCTAGCTGCATGAGAAGGCTTTGAAGTTCCCATAGATGGGGGTGGCAAGGGAACTCTTTGAGAAGCATTGACCTCCTTTTTGCTACTAAAGGATAACAATATGCATAAATGGCATGAGATGACAAAAACTTCCTGGAAAATAAAACTAATGGGATCAATAAGGAACCAAAATACATACCCCAATAGACTAAGCTCTATTGCTGCCTTATACTGAGAAGGAATTTCCATCAATGCTGCAAGTGCAAATGCTGCTTCTTTTCGTGAAGGAGGGATATTCTTTGACATAATCTCCGTGAAATTCACAAACTAAAGAAACACATAATGATTCAATGGATTAATTTTGACTAGCAAGATCATATATATTAGCAAGACTTGAAGGAAGTTTTATGTGCCCCGCATCATCACAGACCTGAAAATTATCAAAACCTCGAGCTGGAATATTATCATCAAATTCTTTCATCATGTCCCATGGTCCATCTCCAACACCAACCAATATGATTGAAAGAGGAAGCTTACTGTTATAAAGAAAGCATATAAGATATTATATTTCAAATAATATATATTCTGAAGCAAAAACTACATCAGAGTCACCTAGCCCGGACAATGGCATCCATAGTCTTCTGTTCCTGTGGACTTAGCTTTCCACATTCGGTGTCAACACTTCTTGTTACCTGCATCAAATTCGGAAGAAATATGAGTTCTTAGCCAAGTTGCTTATGACTAAAGAAATAATTTAAAAAGGTAAGAAATACGCACAGATTAAAAAATTAATGTCGTAAAGGAAATAGAGTTGAAAGAATACCTGGCCATCTGCTATTATCACCAAGACATGGTACTGACCTCCACTCTGCTCAACAATTGTCATGGCCATTTCAACTATTGGCCCAAATGAGGTAGGACCTGAAAATAGTAAGTACCAATGTTCTTTTAACAATGACATTGATAAGTAGAATATACCTAGGAACAAGAATTCTTTTGTGAACGGTAACCTGCAAGTCGAAGATGAGGAACAATTTCTCTATACCGACTCAGCACGTCTTCAAATCCATTGCAAAAACTTCCATCAGGATAGAAACTGAAGACATCTTGATCATGTGTTGATCCTGCCACAATATCACATAATTCTTACTACCAACTCTAAACTTTGGAAAGAATAAATTCTATAATGTTAAATTATATGAAGTTTATGAGATACCATCTCCAAATCCAAAACAAGGTATCAAGTTATCTTCATCGAATTCTGCCATAGTTTTCCCAATAATTGATATTGCTTGTTCATAGGGATTTAGATCACTCCCAGTATGGTGCAAGCTTTGTCTGCGAAATGAATTCTTCCCTAAAATCAAAACCAAGTTCAACATGTTTCACTATAACATACTGCGTAAATTCTAACTTTAGCGAGTAAATTAATGTAGTAAATACTAACCTGTCCACTCATTGCTCTTTGTGAAATCAACACCAACAATAAGATTGGAAGATTCAAGGCCTGCACGTCCAAGAGCCTCAGTAACCTGCAATATAGTCAATGATATAAATGTTTATTGTTAAAATAATAACAAAGTATCAAATGAAGATGAGCACCAAAATACGGTGAGAAAGGAATCTGAGAATTACAAGACAGTATCAACGTTCAACATGCAACACAAATTATCCCTAATAATCACACGAAAAATACACTCTGAAGTTGTTATAAAATTGCAAGATGAACACGTGGTCATTTACATAAGGCAACTAATATCCGCGAAGTTATCATAAGGAGTAAATATATATTGCAGAACAAAAGACTAACAAATTAGGATGTCTTACCTCATCTATGGAATTGTAATTATCTGCAATTCTTGAGTATTTCCTTTGTAACTTTGTACCTTCGTCAAGGGCCACTCTACGACTCTCATAAAAGTCGCCAGCACCATAATAACTTGGAGGAAGCGGGTTATAACACAGCTGCGAAGAAGAATAAGAGGGATGTGGATCATATTCATAAGCATAACTCCCATGACCATAACTTGATTGAGGATCAACATATTCCCTCCAAGAATTTGAATTCTGCCTCCAGCTTTCTTCCTTAGAACTTTGTCCCCCCATATCAACTCACTCTTCGTTATAAAAAAACAAACCAAACCAAACCAATCTTATCTTTGTTCAAATACTAAATAAACAAAAACAAATAACATGAAAAGTTGCAAATAAACACCAATTCCAAAAGCTATAAATTAAAACGAGATGAGGTTTCGTCTTGGAGTCTCCGATTTCCACTTTCCAAACAACTTCTCAATTTTTTCCACGTGTTTAAAAGTAATTTTTCAACACAAAAACACGACTCCTCAATAGTCAATACAAAATCCACCAATTTAAGTAACACAACATTGTCAAGTTATAGCTACTAATGGCTTCAACTACAAGAAACTTATGAAGCACCAATACAGACACAAATATAAGACACAATACTAACACCGACATATAGACAAAAGTTTTGTATTGAAAATAACAATTTTTTTTATCTTTTAAAGAAAATTGATAACTTAAGTTCCACGACATTATTACTGTATTTGCTTACTTAACAAGACATTTGTTAGTATTTTTCTTTAAGAAAAATAGACGTCATTAAACTAATATGTGTAGACAAGCCTTCAATATGTGGTGTCAGAGACAAGCTTCTATTCATGAAAAGACTAGATAGGATTAAATTTAGAGAAAGGAAAATAAAATATAAAATGTAGAACCAATCATTGATATGATTCCACAATTTACAAAGGAAACAGACATGTAACAGAATCAATCAACAAATTAACCAACAAAAGCAAAGAAAACAAAAAGCTTTGTGTTTCGTGTAACGCACGAGATTCGAAAAATGTTTTGGTGAAGAAAAGAAAGGAAGTGAAGTCATAGCAAGAGTTTTGACAATGTTGAAGTTACCTGAAATAAATGGTCACTAATACATTCATTATACGGCGTCGTTTGAACGTTTTGGGTTAGTGCGTGAAGATGCATGGAGAATCTTGAATGATGTATACGCTAATGATCAATAATTGAAGATTCGAATAATAATAAGCTTTTTGAAAATATGAAAAGATGTAGCACTTAGGAAGACAAAGCAAAAGGAGAGGCTCTTTAGTTTTCTTTCTTATTTTTAGACTTTGATGGAAATTTCAAGTTTCCTAATTAAATTCAAATTCGAAACATAATGTTTCTTCTACCTTTATATGTACAACAGTACAAGCCCTTTACTTTATAAATGTTAACGAGTGCCCCGGACACTTTTTAAGTACCAGGACCATAAGTAGTAAGTATTTATGAAAAAACGTGTAATCAATGCATTGAAAATCCAAACATTTGATTTTTTTTTTAAATAATTGCTTGTTTTAGAATGCTTAAAGAGTGCACCGGGAACACTCGTTAACAAGACCCTTACTTTATTAATACGAGCAAAAAGGCAATTGCATTAACGTGTCCGTCTATCATTTTCTACTTGTATTTCATTGTATCAATTTTTTTAGAGAAACAACTTATAATATTCCATTACTTAAAAGGTGTTCAATACAATTCGGTATTTCAACCAAAATCTGAAAACTAACTGTAACACCCCGTTTCGGACTCAGACATTTATCAGTGTTGTGACGAGGTACCAGAGATATTTTAAGTGAAGGGCAAATTGGTAATTGCCGCTCCAGGGTCCTATAAAAGGGTCAAAGGCCATTTTCCCTTCATTTTTCCATCCCTTTCTCTCTCTAGCAAGTTTTTCTCTCCCTTCTCTTTGCCCTCTCACACGATTTTTCCCCCTTACCATCTCAATCTTCATCTAATCATCATTCCTTTTGCCTAGCCCACTTGCAAGCACAACTTTGTGATTTTTGAGCCAAGAGAAGCTAAGTGAATCAAGAAAGGAAGAAGGAATCAAAGTTAGGGCTTGGAGTAGAAGTATGGCTTAAGACCAAAATCAATTATTCAGGTGAGTTCCTTAGATTAGAACCCACCTTGGGTGAATTTTGGGTGTGAACCCTTTATTTTGAAAAGTTATCAATTTTGTTCCCTAATCCCTAATGCATGCTAAATCCTTGTTAATCCATGAATTAAGTCATCAATTGGTAGTTTAAAATCATTCCTAAAGCTGTTGGGAAGCTTGGGTAAGTTTGGATAAGTCAAAATGGAGGAAAAATCACGTTTTGAGCATTTTCTATACTGTCAGGCTCGCCACAGTGAGCTTCAGCTCGCCACAGTGAGCTTCAGCTCGCTGTAGCGAGCACATCATTTGAAGTTTCTGGACCAACTCGCCATGGCGAGATACAGCTCGCTGGGCGAGTTATGTCAGCTCCCTCCTGAGCTGTGCTGCTTCGTACAGTGAGCTGAGCGGGCGTTAGGCGAGGCATTTTGCAACCGTTTTATATGAGAACCCTAATTTCTATGAAAACACCATTTTGACATATCCGAAAGGGCTTCAACAGATAAAGAATAAGTGAACAAGGATTCAGCAATGTAATTGAGGTACGAGAGCAAAGGTTAGATGAGCAGGGAAGTTATTGCAAGTGAGGTAATAAACCCTTAAGTATGACATATGACAACGATATGTCTAGAACCTATGATAGGTTAGCAAGAATAAGAATGTACTCAATTAAGTGTACGAAAGTACAAGGAATGTATTTCAACATTTAAAGTTTCATATAAGATTAGGTTAAGACGTGCCTCTTGTAGTATCCACTAGTTGGTATGTCAAAGGCTACGTATAAGTTAAGAAATTAATTAAAGGTTAAATGTGTCTCCTGTTTTCTCGCTAGTTAGAACACAGGGGGTTCCAGATACAGTTGGAACGGTGGAGTTACCATCGCGAGGATAGCCGCACAAAAGCAAGTTAATTAAAAGGTTAAATGTGTCTCCTGTTTTCTCGCCAGTTAGAACACAGGGGGTTCCGGATACAAGCTGGAACGGTGGAGTTACCATCCGCGAGGATAGCCACACATGACAAGAGGAGTCCGATGTTAGCCTGATACTGATAGGAGTCTCACCGGTAGCAGGGAGTGTATCCGGGGTCACTCCACTTGGGTCCATTCCATAAAATGAATCAAGATAATTTTGTGTGTTACACGCTAACTCTCTAACATAATAATAACAGAAAGATGATTATAATACAATGAGAATATGACAGTTATCAGACAGTGATCATAGTTTTCCCCTTGATCACTAAGTTAGTAGTTTGTAGTCTAGTTTTCACGACTACACAATATAGTAGGCACAAACACGTATAAACCCGAAATGGGTTGAGATTAGAATGTGGCAATCGTAGGTTTTCCCCGAGGTTGCCACACAGCCTAGGATAGGTGGAGCTCACTGAGACATTATGTCTCATTCCAATCCATTTGATTCAGTTTCAGGTAAGCAAGAGGTTCGTGATGAAGTTTATCATGGAGAAGCTGAGTGGAGTGCAATTGCCCGTCGTGTACCAGTTCAGGATTTCATCAGTTTTTTTGTATATATCTGCACATTAGTGGTACCTTGTAGTTGTATTAAACGAGCAAATTTGTATTCATTCAGTAAAATCTTATTAATATTGAAAATTTAATGTATCTAGTATCAAGTTTTAATATGCATCCTAAATATTCTAGATAAATTTAATGTGGCCGCCTTAGCTAACTCATGGACAACCTCATTTGCTTGTCTCCGCACAAACTCAACACCGGAGTTTTCACAATAGTGTATGAATAGAGATTTACAATTTTAGATAATAGATTCAAACTTTGTTACATCATATTTCGAAGACATAAAACTGTCAACCATTCTCTTAGCATCCATTTCAAAATCAACAGGGCCCAATTGGAGCTCATGAACTCATTCTAAGGCTGAAAGTAATCTAAGTGTTTCTCCTATGTGAACTTCATGTATTGGTTAAAGTCATTCAGTTTTTGAAAGTACAAAGGCACCTGTCTTATCCCTTATACACATACCTATACCAACTCTATTCAATTGTTGTGAGAAGGATGCATCATTATTGCATTTAAATCGTCCTTCTTTCGGTTTCGTCCACTTCGTGTTTTCACCTTGGTGTTGTGTATTAGAAGGTACTTGTCTAACTAATCTAGCTGCCTTCCAATCATATAGCATGGTTTTTGCACGCTCCAAAACAAAACTTTGCGCATCAACTACCTCATTCCATATCTTATTGTTCCTTTGCTTCCAAATACTCCACAAAATACAACAAAATAAAGTCGCATTATCAAGATTAAGAGTATGTAGAATTTTAAAAATGATACTAGCTGTAAATACTAGAAAAAGCTTCGCACATGCTCCAAATATTGCAGCTACTTGGACAATTAAAAAAGTGATGAAGGTTGTCCACATTACTTACATTGCACAACGCACAAACATCGGGACAATTGACTCCTTTTCCGTGGAGTCTCATGCGATTTGGAAGACATTTGCCTACACACCCTCCAAATTAAGTTTTTTACTTTTGGGGGTACTTTAAGCTTCCAAATGAAGTTCCAGGAACCTTGCACTCTAAAATGACTTGTATCTAGTAGTTCTTGCATACATAAACAGTAGGCACTACGTACAAGTGTACTCACCATTATCTTCTTTCTTCCCAATAAGTCGATCCTCATGAACTGAAGTGTATATAGGTGTATTGGTGATGTGATTCACAACTTCTTGATTGAAAATTAAGTGCAATAGCGAAATATTCCAAGCCTTAGTGATCTTGCAGCATACAATCTGAAACTCAGAGCTTAGTAAAAGGAAAGCTATAATCAAATTGTGCTATGAGTGAGACATCATGTGATATCCAATTGTCATTCCACACTGGTATAGATGTCCCATCACCTATTTTCCACTTGCTGCCCGCCTTGAGAATAAATTTAGAGTTGCAAATACTTCTACAAACATAAGCTGGGTTTATGTCCCAAACTTGTTTGAAAAAAGTTGCACCATGGAAAATATCTTGCTTTGTAAAGTCTAGTAATAAGAGTATCTGGGTTTGTCATGATCCTCCATCCTTGTTTACCTAACATAGCAAGATTGAATGTTGCCAAACTTTTAAAGTTAATCCCTTCATCTTTTTTATGCATAGATAATTTATCCCAAGACAACCAATTTATTCTTTTACTTTGGGCCCCTGATTGAGCCGACCAAAATGAGTTCATGATTTTTTTCAATCTTATCACATAAAGACAACAGAAGAGTGAACAAACTCATAAAATAAGTTGGTATTGATTGAAGAACCGACTTGATTAATACTTCTCGTCCAACCTTTGAGAGACTTTTACTACTCCATGAGCTAATTTTCTTCCAGATTCTATCCCTGATAAAACTGAAAGTCGCCTTCTTACTCCTGCCTATCATAGATGGTAATCATAGATACTGGCCAATACCCAAGACAAATTTCACGCCAAGAATATTTGCAATATTATTATGTTCAACAAGCGGGACATTTCTGCTACAGAAGATTTCCGACATTAGAAGGTTAATGGTTTGACCAGAGGCTTTCTCATAAATAGATAAAATATTCTTCATTTTCAGAGCTTGATCTGAGTTAGCTCGGAAAAATAGGAAATGTAACAACCCGATTTTTATGATTTATTTATTTAATTGTTTGTGTGTTTAATTGTTTATTGTGGTGATTTATTAAATTTTGGGAGTCGAAAGGTATTTTGGTAATTTGAGAGTTAGTGGCATATTTGAAATATGTTTGAAGTTTAGAATTTGAATATTTGAAAATAGTGGTGTATAAGTAATAGGGGGTTTAAGTGAAGTAAAAGTGTAGAGAAAAAAATTGTGAGACAATTGTAACAAATCCAATTAGTGGGATAACAAACCCTAGAAACCTATTATAAATACACTAGTTAGTGGTAAGTGAATTAGGTTATTCATTATTCACAAAACTTTTGAGAGGCAAGAGAGAGAGAGAGAGAGAGAGAGAGAGAGAGAGATAGAGAGAAGAGGCTTGGAGAAGAGGAAAGCTAGAGAATCAAAGGGGAAGGAGAGGATTGCACTAATAATAGCAAGAATAGCGAGGAAACTAAGGTAAGAGGGGAGATTATGATTAACATATGGGTTAAAGAAAGAATTGGGTGTTTGGGAGCTTTTATATTATAGCTTAATTTTATGAATTATGATTAATTGTGTTGATTTTCGTGCTCCTTGTTGATGACTGAATTAAATATATGTTAAGTTGTTGATTTCATGTTTTTACTTCATCAAAACTCATGTTTGATTTTGTTAATTATGAACTTTGTGAAATTTGGTGAAATTAATGAATAACATGATAATTGGTGTTGTTTATGTCTAATTGAATTGATAATGAGTATGATTATGTATTTGAGTTATGAAATTATGAGGTTATATTGTTTGGGTTAAGTTGGGATTGTGATTGTTGTTGTTTATGTGAAAATTGCTTAAATTGGTGAATTTGAATGAATTATTGACATAATTGATTTTAAGTTGATTTATGTTGTGAATTAAGTGCTTATGAACATGTTGATGTGATTAGAAAGTTGGAATTGTTGTTGTACAAATCTGTTTGGGGTTTTAAGTTGTTTTGGGAAAAAAATGGGTTTTGAGACGAACTTTGAAAATTAACCAAAAATCTTGTGAAATCCATATCAATTGATGTTTTGTTGAGTAACCATTGTTCAATTTGAGTGTATTGATCATGGTTAATATCTGTAAATTGATTTTGGGTTGATAGGGAACAAAAATGGGATTTTTGGGCGAGTTTTGAGTGATTCCCGTAAGGGAAAAACCTTATTTTTATGGGTTGCGTCGCCGTAGCGACCATTGGCTCGCTGCAGCGACCACGGACAGCAACAGCTTTTGCTGTTCCGGGTTGCGTCGTCATAGCGACCACTGGCTCGCTGTAGCGACCACTGACAGCAATAGCTTTGATGTTCTGTCACCTTTTTTTCACTAGTTTCTGTTTTGAACTGGGTTTCAGTGTAAACATGAAAGTTGTAGATATGGATGTTAGCTTTCAATTACTGTTGGTTGGACTTCATTTAGATTTCTAGAACTTGAGTTATGATCAAAATACTACACATAGGTCATGATACATATTTCGTGAAACTTCTGCATACTTTTTCAATGAATCTTGAAACATCCTTAAAATTAACAACGAGTCTAAGGAATCATTTAGAGTTAGTAAAAGAGTAGGTAATTATGAAGTTGCGATCTTTAATGATGTTTGGTGTAGTTTGTGTGATTAAATCATGAAACTTGAATTATGAGAATGTTGAAGATTGTAAACATTTGATCTTGTGATGGTTGTGATGTGTTGCTCTTTATACATGATATTGATGATGATGCGATGTTTGATTTCTTGACTTGATGTGTGGCCTTAGTGATTTGATAACGCGTTAGGTGATAATTTGGTGATGATATGTTATATGACGGAGTGAATTGTATAACAAATGATGAGTATGTTTGGTGAGCATTGTCGAGTCTCTTTGTGGGTCCATGCTTTCGTAAGTCAGTCCAGTGTGGTGGTATAGTGATTTCATTGCGGGGTTTTAGACCTCGCGGATTTCATTGACGATTGTATGGTGAATTCATTGCGGGGTTTTAGATATCAAGGAGTTCATTGGTGGCGGTACCGTAAAACATATAGAGTCGTGTTAGGTGCATTACATTCATAGGAGTCGTGTTTGGTAATGTCTTGGAGTGAACTTGTGCATTTTATGTGGTAAGTGCTTAATTGATGAGTTCTTGTGATTATGATTAAATTGTAAGTGAATTGTTGATACTTAATGAATCTTGAGTGTTTGATATATGATTGGAGATTGTGATTGAGATTATAATTGAATATGATATAAATGTTGAGTTATGTAACCATGCTTGCTTATTTAAATGTATATGTGATAATTGTTGATGTGGCTTGCCTGACATACATGCGTTTATTATTCCTTTATGTTAAGCATATATCTTACCCTCCAGTGGCTTTATTGTCACCTCATCCTTGGGTTAATCCCTCATGGATGTAGACTTGCAGGTTGAGGAATAGCTTATTCGTGAACATGTCGAGGATGGTGTTTGCCTACTCGAGTTTATCTGCTTTGGAGTCTAGCTTAGGAGCTCTGATTAGGACTTGGGGTTTATTTATGTTATGCTATGAGATCTTTGGATCAAACTTTCTTGAGATAATATGTTGATTTATATGTTATGACCGAGACATGACATTTGCTTTGATGTTAATTACGTTTTATTCCGCTGCGATATAATTAAGTTGATGAAATTTTTATAAAGACTATTTGATATGAGATGTAAGTTGAATTAGTAAAGTTCCAATGTAGGATAAATACGTAATTTATCTTTATATTTATGTTATCGGGGATTGGGGCTTTACAAGAAACATTCATCTGCAAACAGAAGGTGCGAAATGATGGGCACATTATTACAAATCTTGACTCCCTTAACCTCACCTCTACTTTATGCTTTTCTGATAAGTGTGGATAGTCCTTTTGCACAAATAATAAACAAATAAGGCGAAAGAGGATCGCCTTGCCTCATACCTCTTCCTGGAATAATAGGACCAGCAATATTACCATTAACAAGGACATAATAATCAACATTTTCTACGCATCATAATCCATTTGATCCATTGATGAGAGAAACCCATTTTCAACATAAGATAGGCCCAATAAATCCTATCATAAGCTTTTCTAATATCCAACGTTAATGCTACATCACCCATTTTTCCTTTTACTTTGGATTTCATATAGTGAACAATTTCGATAGCAGCCATTGTATTATCCAATATCGACCGACCAGGAACAAAGGTAGATTGGCTATCGGAAATGCATTTGTCTATAGCGTTGTTTTCAGTCTATTTGCTAAGACCTTAGCTACGATTTTGTACACCACATTACATAAAGCTACGATTTTGCACGTCACGGGGGTAATTGATTTTTTTTTTTTGCTTTTTTTTGGTCTAAAATCTACATGATTATAAAAATAGGCAAATACCCCTCAAATTTAACACTTATCTGCAAATACCTCCTCAAATTTAAAACTTATGTAACAAATACCCCTCAAATTCAAAACTTATGTGCAAATACGACATCAAATTTAAAATTAAAATCACACAGTTTTAAATTTTTGAACAGACAAACAAGGAGCTAGGAAGCCGCGTAGATGTTTTGATTATCGAAAAGGACGCTACACATAGTAGCCTCATTGTAGCTCAACGGGAGTGTAAGGATTTGAGAGCTAAGTTTAAGTGAACTTGCATCAATTCAAAGCAAGCTTTGGAATTGTTGAAGAGTACTGTTGCACATGTGTATAAGGAAAGTGTGGAACTTTGGAAGTGATTCCTCAAAGCATGAGGAAGAAATTCAGTCTTTTGCTGAAGAACTTGAGCCAATAAAGAAAGCATTCAAAGCTAAGGAGGAGATGGTGGATGATATGAAGAAACAAGTTGTATCACTGCAGAAATCTGCGTCTGATGCACATAAAAGTAAAAAAAATTGGACTGGGATATCCTCTACTGCTACTATTTGTCCTGTTTATCTTCTGTAAGTAGTATTAATGAATAACTTTTGTCCAAACATCTTAACTTTTGTTTCAAGATAATAATTAGATAGATAGAAGCATTAAGAAATTCTAATGAGTAATGCAAAATGGTTGTATAAATACCATTTCTCATTCAATAGTTGCTATGGCTAGACAACATGATTCTGGTGCTTCAGCCATGAGAAATGCAATTATCGGAAATATTCTTTCCTTAGTTTCGCCGTGATAAAAACTTTTGGCCATTTTTGTATTCTCTGCATTTATAATTCATTTAAGAAGTGACAAGTTGAACTGTTGTATCCATTGTTGTGGTCTGTGGAAATGTTTGACAACCAATGGTGGTTAGTTCTAGGGTGTACGAGTGATATAGGTTTCTTGCACCATTCGATCCCCATGCAACCTGCACCCTAAAACTTTCTACCCTCAGCACCTATTTTCCCATATCCTTCTTGGTATTAATATGAGGGGTATTTAAAACTTATGTAGCAAATACCCTCGTAAGTTTTAAATTTAATTGAGGAACACGGAAGGTCTATGTTTCCTTGAATGGCAATGCAAGAAGATCAAAATCAATTTCAGAGAAATGATCATGTATGAGACTTGGTGGCTAAACCACCTAAGAAGAACATCATTAGAACCAAATGAGTTATCAGAAACAAGTTCAATGAAGAAGGTGAAGTGGTAAGAAACAAAGCTAGACTAGTAGCTCAAGGCTATAACCAACATGGAGGAATTGATTTCACTGAAACTTTTGCTCTTATGGCTAGATTAGAAGTTGTTAAATTGTTGCTATCATATGTTGTGAACCATGATATCACTTTATATCAAATGAATGTTAAAAGTGCATTCTTAAATGGTGTAATCTCTAAAGAAATTTATGTCAAACAACAACTTAGGTTTGATGATTTAAAACACCCAAAGTTTGTATACAAACTGAAAAAGTCACTTTATGGTCTCAAAAGCTCCTAGAGCTTGGTATGACAGAGCTTCTCAAGAAAGATTTAATGCGCTGGCAAAGCTTCTCAAGGAAGATTTAATGCCCAGGAACTTCTTTAAATTACAACTCTATTCTCTTCTCCTATTTAAGGACCTTGAGCGTTTGAAGAATATAAGAGACTTCACGAAATTTAAGTGTGCTAAAACTCTGTCAGATTTCATAGCGCACAAACACTTAGAAAAATTCTTACAAACTTTCAATCATACTATTTATTATGTGTCAGTAGTCTATTGAGCTTTAAGTTAGTTTACAACTCTCTAAGTATCAAAGTGTAAACACAATCGACTTTATTTGCAAACTCTAATTGTACAATTCCTCAAGTGTGAGACAAGGAAATCTTAGACTTGCGTGTCTAAGTAATTGTAATTTTGTATGATTATAGTCGAAAATCCATTTGAAGTGCAAGGGGATTGGACTAACCATGGATTTGTGAGGTGAACCAGAATAATTTCTTGTCTTGCTCTTCTCTCTCTCTCTCTCTCTCTCTCTCTCTCTCTCGCCCTCCCTCCCTCTCCTCTCTCTCCTCCCTCTCTCTCTCTCTCTCTCTCTCTCTCTCTCTCTCTCTCTCTCTCTCTCTCTCTCTCTCTCTCTCTCTCTCTCTCTCTCTCTCTCTCTATATATATATATATATATATGTTTATCTTTGCTTGCTCTGTTTTATTAACAACTTAGAAAAATATTTTTAGAAAAAGTCAACACAATTCAACCCCCTTCTTGTGTTTTTCTCACCTTCATAATTAAACGTGTACGAGCATATATCGAACGACAACGCATCAAGAATGGATATTGAGCGCCTCTCGAATGACAACACCTCTACTCAGTCCACACGAACAAAATTCTTCCATTCGCAGTGCTAGCTAGGTCGAATGGAAGCTTTTGAGAGAGAAAAGGCGTTTTAGAACCTATGTAGAGGCTAGGATTTCCGAAGTTAATTGTGAGAAGAAGTGTATTTTGCATAAGCAAAAGAGTTCTATTTATAGAACCACTTTGTGGTATCAGACTTAATTCAAGTTCTACATCACAAAGATATGTAAAAAGACAAAGAGTTTATAAGGGTGTTATACAAGGCGTAGAGTCCAAAACCCTATCAGAGAAAAACCATAGAACAATCATGATTTTTCCGTTTTAGTCATGAAAGGTTACAGAATAAAAAAAAACTTGGTAAAATAAGAATAAATTCTCATGATTGGAGTTTTTATTTTGCCTCTTTACTAACTGTACTAAAAAGACAAACACAACACTTTGATGTTCTTAAGAAACATTTTATAATTAATATTATTTTAGGAAATTTTTTACATATCTATAAGTGCTAAAAACTATGTACTTAAAGAGCGGATGAACTTTATAAATTATAAAATGATAAAATCACATTCTATTTCTTACATTTATATGAAAAAAAATATGGTTGAAATTGTCAAGTTTATTTATGGTTTGATTATCATTCTTTTCATATATCTTGTTGCAATGAACATTGATGGTAAATCATTTTTCTCCTTCTCAAATTTCGTTAATTAGTTACTTTCAATATAATGTTTTATCCCATTTTAGCAGCATCATTTATATTATCTCTTTTTTTCCTTACAGCGGTTACTAATTGTACTCAAAATTATGATTGTCCGGATGATATGTTCTCGTTTCCTGATATATCATGGTGTAATAAACACAACATATGTGCATGTGCTTGAGTGATGTGCCCATAAGATTCTACTAGAAATTTTCATGTGTTGTTATTTGGTTATTGTGTTGGAACCCAATAATTTGATTTTTTTTTTCTTTCTATATTTTTACGATTTTTTTTTTTTGAAAGAATATTTTTATGAATTTTTATGGTTATGATTTTGGGTGGATTCTAGGGTTGAGGGTGCAATTAAGTCCCTCATCGATAGAGTAGAGAAAATAAACCGTTAGATATAATCAACACTTCAGATTCATTAAAATTAAAATTAAGAACATCTACACATTCTCACACATAATCTTGTCCTTGATACAAAATCCAGTGAGAAGATTTTGATTCATAGACCTTAATCAATTCTTCAACAACAGTTTGGTGATTCTTCAAGACAAAGAGATCGATTCACAATAAGATTAAATCAGATTCTAATAGTGGTGATCCGTCATTCATAACATGAGAAATTTAAGAATAACATTAGTGTCAATATTAATAATAACGGTGAAGGTTTTTGCTCTCATGTTATGGAAAATAAAATTTATACGTGTCATTGGTTTGAGAATTTTCATGTAGTCAGCACTTAGTGAACATATAATATTGGATCAACAACAATGGTGACGGTTACATAAAACTCCGAGGTTCATAATTTTGTGAAGTTTTCGATCTAAAAAACATTCAAACCCTGTGGATGATGATGAATGTTGGACAAATTGATAATTGTGATGTTTTCGATGCATAAATTGTACTTATATGTTCTTACTTTGTTTTTAATGAATCTGAATCATTAATTAAATCTGACAGCGTATTTTCTCTCTCCACCGGTGAAAGACTTAATTGAGCCTTCATCCTAAAATCCGCCAATGATTTGTACTCAAAGATGATGATAATAAAATGAAATAATGCAACAAAAATTATTGTTTAGATTCTTATTCTCTCTTAGTTTTAGATACATCGACAATGCATTAATTCAATGAATATTATCACAATTTCTTTCCAACGTTACTACAAATCAAAATATCTTGAATAGGTTTAAGTTGAAAAATAGTATTATGTTACATCAAAGTATATTTTTCTTTGGTTACTGGGCAAACAAAAGGAAAAAAAACAACACAAAAAGACTACTCTCTAGAGTAGAAAGATCCTATAGCATCCATTCCTAGGAGATACAGGAGATCCTTCGGGGGGAGGCATGGTACATCAGCTCATTGTTTGAAGAGGCTCCTAGCTTGGCCATGAATCCGCACATTGGTTACCCTCTCTAAGAGTATGGAAAACAATGACATTATTCTGCTTGAGCAAATCTTTCACATCTTGAATCAAGACCGCATAGACATGGAACTTCGATGTTGGACCTTTTAGGAGGTTGATGTAGTGCAAAGAGTCGGAGTAGCAAACAAGCTCAATTATGTTTAAGCTTTTAGCCAAAATTAGGCCCTGATAAATAGCAAAAAGCTCGACATACAATATGTCAGAAGAGTCATGAATATAACCAGAAAAACCTGATAAATAAAATCCAGCATCATTTCGAATTACTCCTCCAAAACCAGCTCTCATGGGGGTGCCCAGACAACTACCATCTACATTAAGGATGGTGCAAGAGTGATTGCCGCTGTTCCACTTAATGAGTCTATCAATCGGCTGACTAATAGAATTAGGAGCGAAACAAGAAACGAGAGAGTCTACCAAACTATGAATGTTGTAGGAGAGGCGGCTAAGCGACCAATTTTCATTGCTTAAACACATGAGATTCCGGTGGCGCCAAGCCCACCAAACAATGGCAGCAAAGAGGAAAGAATGATCCCTCATAGAACCACCCTTCAACCAATCTGTCACATCCATATTAGAGTAGAAATGCGCGTCTTGGAAGCCAACATGATTCCAAATGATTCGAGAAAAATTGTAATCACGAACACAATGGAGGAAAGTCTCATCATCAAGACCACAACGAGAGCAAGTATCTGAAGGGGCAATATTTCTATGGTTAAGCATAAAGAGAGTAGGAACATAGTCATGGCATGCTAACCAAAATAGAAATTTGTGTTTCTTCGACAACTTTAATTTCTAAATCCAAAACCAAGAGGTATTAGAAGTAAAATGAGTAACCATGTTTGTGTTGGACAGCAACCAAGTGTAGCCACTCTTAGTAGTGTAAGTACCATTTTTGTTGTTAGTCCAAATGAAAACATCTTCTATGGAGGGGTATCTTCTATGGAGGGGTTGAACTTGATGTGAATGTTATTAATAAAATCAGCCACCAAAGGAGGGAGGTGAGAGTACAAAACCTGAGTGTGAGGGCCATTGGTGGAGAGCACATCTCTAACGGTCAAGTGCAAGTCGTGGATGTCTATAAAAGGAGGAAGAGACCCTATGAAACCAAGGGAGCTCCACGGACAAAACCAAAAGGAAGAACTACCTGATCCCGCACGCCAAGAGAATATGTCTTTGAGAGCATTTTTAGCATGCATGATAGAAGACCAGGTGGGTGAATCTTTGGGATGAGTAGTTGCATGAAGGATTTTATGCCTACAAACATACCTATTAGATAGGAGATCCGCCCAAAGTTTAGGAGAGGATTGAAGAAGGTCCCAGACAAACTTACCTAGGAGACAAATATTGGTTTCCCTAGCAGTTATGATTCCCAATCCGCCTTGATTTTTGGGGCAAGCAATTTTTTTCCAACCAACCAAGTGAATTCCTTTATTGTTACTATCTCTCCAAATGAAATTACGGGTGGTTTGATCAATACTGTCACAAATGTTATGAGGGAGCCAAGCAATCTGCATATAGTAAGTTGAAATGGAGGAGAGAACAGATGAGGCAAGAGTTATGTTTATGTCATAACATTGTCAGACTTATGATTTTTCTCGCACTTCAATAAATAAACAAATGCTTTGTTCTTTTTTAAAATATATAGAAAAATAGATTGATTGCTTCAAATCAAGGAAGATACAATCACCAACATCCATTCCTTGAATAAAACCTCTTTAAAATAATTATAACAGTTTTTTTTTTTTGAAAAAAAAACGACATTCGTTCATTCAAATTGATAAAGTACATCGATACGATACAAATTCACTAAAAATAAAAAGGATGAATATGCGAACAAACTCACAACATTCATGTTAATAGCATAAAATGACAAAGTACATAAGCCTACAAATATGACTGTATTAAACTCTCTGAAATAGTCATATATTCGAATCTGCAACGTTGATGACGCCAAAGTCATTGGTTGGATCTGCACTAGATCGAAGTTGATCTAACAATCTGAACTGAACAAACACTTGAACAAGACGAGAAAGACAAACAACGCCTCACAAAGACGACAAACAAAACAACGTCGCACTAAGACGACGAAATCACGAAAGAAAAACCTAATTCGATGTGAAAATCACTTATTTAAATAAAAGAGAAGGAGAAAAAAGATCTAGAGAGGTGATTTGGAGTCAAAAACTTGACCCTAAACCACCCCTCTCTGGTGGATGAAGGAGAATAAATTAGGGTTTTAGGTGACGGCTAACAAAAGATAGAGACAGATGAAATAATTATAACAGTTGGAAACATGTTTACAGATATAAAATATTTATTCTCTTGTAATAATTATGAAAATTAAAATGATTATAAAAGTTAAAATAAATATATTTCTAGGACTAAACGAATATTCATTATAGAAATTATTTTCCTAAATGGTTAAAAAAGATAAATAATAAAAAGAACAATAAAAGATTTCATCCAATAATAATAAAATTATTTAATTGAATAAAGTGTGCTTAATAATATAAAAATAATAAATAAGATGAGACATGTGTTACTCAAATGCCACATAATTTAAAATATCCATTTGGTAAGTTGATTGGGAAATGGGAATTATGTTTGTTCACTCAAACACAAAACAGGATTTAAGGACTAAATTTGATGTCGAATATTTTTTTTGAGGACCAATATTTGAAGAAAATATTTATTAGGACTAAAAGAAAAAATTATAATTTTATAAAGATGAAAAACATATTTAACCTTGTATAATTTTATAATATTTGATTTGTAATTTTTTTTATCTTATTTTCATCTATTGAGGTTTCTCTACAATTTATTAATCATAGTATATAATGTAAATGCATAAAAATATTTATGATTTTTCATTTGTTTTCTATTTTAATTTTATTAACAAACATTTTTTTTAGGACTAACAAACATATTTATTTCCTCTCATTTTCTCCTTTCTATACAATATAACTAAACAATCATATTTTTTTTCTTTTCTTTTAACTTTTTTTTTTCTTTATCTTTCCTACATCAATCTAACAAAGAATAAATAAGGTAGAGATTAAGAACACGTTTGATTTGACTGATTTTTTAGCTTATGACTTCATTACAGTTTTAGTCTTTTTATTTTCGGCATTCATGAAATTGATCACCCTAGTTAAAATTACTCAGATTTGGTCAATATCTATTATAAAACGACACCGTTAAATGAGTATACTGAATAATATTTATTGCAATAGACTTCAGTTGAGAGATTACCGTCATCATTCATCACAATAGAGTCGATATTTTTATATTAAAAATAAATAAAAACTTAGATTTCTCAGCAAAGAAGGTTATGGCGGAGACGGCGGCGGCGACGGTGACAATGACGGAGAGTGTTAGCATAAAACCTTTGACACATCATCAGTTAACATAATTATTTAACGTCGAGGACTAAAGTGATAACAAAACTGCACATTCAGGGATTACTTTGTATTTAATCTTGAGTCAGGGACCTTTGTAACAGCGAGGTGCAGAGCCAGAAACCAAAGTAACCATTTAGTCAAAATTATTTGGTTGAAAATTTGCACATTATGAAACGACACCCTTAAATGAGTGTACTAAATACTCCATCCATCCCTATTTATAGGAGTAGTATACAAAAAAAAAATTGTCTCTAAATATAAGATCATACTCCCTCCGGTCCTATATATAAGAAAATTTTCAAAAAAAAATGTTGGTCCTGTTTATAAGAAAATATCACAATTTTTAAGGTGTAGTTATTGTTTAAAAAACTTTTATACCCCTTATTTAATGTTTGTCTTTTTAAAATTAGTGGATGTATTTAATGCTTCACAATTTTTTATGAGGGTATATTTGTAAAAATTTTCAAAAAGTTACACTAATTAATAAGTGTATTGGTTTTAATGTTTTTTGGTTTTTCTTCTTATAATAAGGATCAGAGGGTGTATATAAATTCCTAGATGCATTGATTACTCTTTTCTAAATATATCTTGGACCATAGATCTCACCATCTAGGACTCGAGATCCTAAAGACAAGGGTGTGAGCCCTTGGAATAGGGCTGGGCGTCCTCCAGGAGGGCACAGGGCCCACTTTACCATCACAAATAACCCTAGGTGACCTTCCTAAAGGGAACCCTTTGGGGGCGCCCTCAGCAGCTTACGAGGGCGCCCTAGTCATGGTTTTGGCCCTTTATGATTTGGGCCCAAAACCCTGACCGGGTAGGCCCAAAAGAGGCTACAAATAGTAACCTTGGGATCATTCCCAGGGCATGACCTAAACACAGCACAGAAACCCTAGTTTCGAGAGATTGTACTCACTGCCAGTACAGTTGGCGCCCACCGTGGGGCTACGGTAAAACTAACCTAGCCACCATCTCTGAAGCGAGAAGCAGCCGATCCGCGGCCTCAAAGCATCGCTCAAACGCCGTGAATCCGCCGTACCTTTCAGAGCAATCCTAGATACTCCAAATCCGCCGTGATTCCAAACCCTCCCAATCAAACGATTAACCCACATCTGTTCAGAAAACCCTGATCTAAAGCCTGGGATTCGAGGTTTAGGGTGCGAATCTCTGACCACCAGTCACAAACTTAACATACAAACTCAAACTACCGTCGCCGCCAGCGCGATGGCAGATCCAGCGGCCTTAGAGGCTTTACAACAACAGATCCAGCAGCTTCGTGACCACAACGAAGCCTTGCAAGCAACCATGGAAACCATCCAACAGCAGCAGCACGCCGAAGGAAACGGATCTCAACAAGATGAATCGGTCGACCCCGATCCTCAACCACTTTCCGCCGAAGTTTAGAACGCGCCAGTGCCAGAAAATTTCAAGCCACCATCTCTTTCCTCCTTCGATGGAAAAATCGACCCATTGGAGCATGTGACCGCCTTCAACACTCAAATGGCCATCATCGGCGCTGCCGATTCTCTCAAGTGCAAGTTGTTAGCAGGGACCCTTAAAGACGCCGCCCTGAGGTGGTATATGAACCTGCCTCGATTTTCCGTCGTCAGTTACCAGGATATGACACGCAAGTTGACGCACCAGTTCTCAGCAAGCCGCCACCGCAAAGTCTCGTCTACCAGCCTTTTCAACGTCCGTCAAGGACCCAACGAGCCTCTCCGCGAGTATCTCGCACGCTATAATGACGCCACCATCAAGGTCATTAACCCAAACCAGGAATTGTTTGTGGGAGCCTTCCAGAACGGCCTCCGCGCTGGCCAGCTCAACGAGTCGTTGGCACAGAAACCAACCGACTCCATGGAAGAAATCATGTCTAGAGCAGAGTGTTATATAAAGGGGGAAGAAAGCAATGCCGAGAAGAAGGCAAGAGATTCCAGGGAGCGTGCTCCCTACGGATATGATCATCGCCGCAATTATTACCCACCCAGTAGCAGAGACCGAGCGCCGTATAAGCGCCAGGTTCAGGATAGGCGTGCACCCGCCGTGAACAAATCTGCAGGGATGTTTACCATTCCAGAATCATCCCTGAACCTCAACCGCCGAGAGGAACCATCATGGGGAACGATAAGGATGCCTGGTGTAAATATCACCGCATCAAAGGACACACCACAGACGATTGTATACATCTGAAAAGAGAAATAGAGAAGTTGATTCAGAACGGCAGATTAAGGGGATATGTGAAGGAAGGTAGAGAGGGAGACAGGCGTCCCCCCGAAGACCCCCAGAGGGAGAAAGATGTGGCAAAAGAAGGGGAGCGCCACACATTGAACACCATATCTGGTGGCTTCGCAGGAGGAGGGGAGTCCAGCACCTCCCGGAAGAAATATGTACGACAAGTAATGTTGCTTGATGACCACGCCAAGAAGGAACCAGAACGCCAAATGGATATCACTTTCTCGAGCGAAGACCGCAGAGGAGTAATTCCCCACGATGACGATCCCATGGTCATCACTGTGCAAATCTTCAACTGGGACGTCAAGAGGGTGTTAATTGATCCCGGCAGCTCTGCGGACATCCTCTACTATTCTGCTTTTGAGAAAATGGGACTAGACGAGGAACAGTTGCAGCCTTTCAAAGGGATACTGGCCGGCTTCACAGGGGAGCAGGTGCACGTCCGGGGGTACATCACATTGAAAACAACATTCGGTACGGGTAGTAACGCTAAAACCATCAGGATTAGGTACTTGGTAGTCAACTCGCCCTGTTCCTACAATGTCATCATAGGCCGCCCGGCCTTTAACGCCCTCGACGCCTACCTTTCCACCAAATTCCTCGTTATGAAATATACGTTAGATGATGGGCGGGTTGGTACCATCAGAGCAGACCAGAAAGTGGCCCGAGAATGTTACCACAACAGTTTGAAGCTACAAAAGGAGAAGAAGAGAAACAGCAATATAAAAGCACACCGAGTGAACTTCATTGTAGCAAACCTAGAAGGAGAGATTCATGTCCAGGAGATCGAGAAGGTTGAGAAAGAAAGTACTCCTTTCTTGATGCTCCATTCGAAGTCAGCCAATTCAAGTATCAATGTTGAGGAAGAAGATGTGGAACCCGAAGAGATCAAGAAGGTTGAGGAAGAAAGTACTCCTCTCTTGACACTCCATTCGAAGCCAGTCAATTCAAGAGTCAATGCTGAGGAAGAAGATGCAGAATACGGTAAGATCAGGAAGGTTGAGGAAATAAGTACTCCTTTCCTGACACTCCGTTCAAAGCCAGCCAATCCAATTGTCAAGACCGGGAAAGAAGAAGCGGAATCCGATGAAATCAAGAGGGGGTTGATACTACAGGCAGAATTAGCCAACCACAGTACGATGAAAAAGTTGAGCACAGTGCAGGAAGGAACTCGCCATGACAACTCAAAGGCGAGCTAGAGGGAAGACAAAGCCATTTTAGTTCCTACCGTTTTTATCTTATAAATTTCGACGTCTTTATACAGTTACGTAGTAAAAGAGTAAGGGGCACTCTTTTCCCCCCGCAGTAATGGGGGTTTTTAACGAGGCCCCGGTTTATTATTGATATTATATATATATTGCTTGTTTATCTTACTTTCATTGCATGTAGCAGATCGCCATTGCTGAATCTTAAATGAGCTCGCCAAATGATACGTTAACCCCAAAGGGGTTGCCACCTAATTCCTTAACCCTAAAAGACAGGGCTCTAAGACGTCGTGAGCTAAAAAAGAAATCGCCGCCTAATTCCTTAACCCCAAAGAGGGATCTAAGACGTCGCGAGACGAAAATAAGATCGCCACCTAATTCCTTAACCCCAAAGAGGGCTCTAAGACGTCGCGAGACGAAAATAAGATCGCCACCTAATTCCTTAACCCTAAAAGACAGGGCTCTAAGACGTCGTGAGCTTGAAAAGAGATCGCCGCCTAATTCCTTAACCCCAAAGAGGGCTCTAAGACGCCGCGAGACGAAAATAAGATCGCCGCCTAATTCCTTAACCCCAAAGAGGGCTCTAAGACGTCGCGAGACGAAAATAAGATCGCCGCCTAATTCCTTAACCCCTAAGAGGGCTCTAAGACGTCGCGAGCAGAAAACAAGATCGTCGGGAACCCTTATAAAGGAACCCTATAGCATCAAGCGCTAAAAGAAACATACCTACAACTGTCGACGTCATTATGAAACGAATGTAATCACCGCCCAGGAGAGGCCTTCCGAAATACATAAATTTGAAGAAAAATGAAGAGCTTAAAGAGAAAATGATACATCACGAACACAAATTCAAGCAGAGTACTGAGTTTAAAAATAGTTAAGGAAGTTAAAATTACAACAAACGAAATTAAGGTTCGTCCACTAGGACGCCATCTACAATAATTTTAAAAGGATTGTCATACCCCATTTTTGACCCACTTTCAATTCGTTTTTCTCGTCTTTTTAAGCCGGAAATCTTCGTCGTTTCAGACGAAATTTCGGCAGGGAGGTATTTTAAAATACCTCATTTTTTGTTCCGAAGGCGACCGTTTTTTTATTTTTTATTTTTATTATTATGATTTATTATTTTTCTTTATTCCTTTTTTTAATTCTTTTTTTATTAGGTGTTTTTTATTATTTTCGTTTTTTTTTTATTATTATTTTTTTTTTTTTTTCATTTTTACTGTTTTTTTTTACTTCATTATTTTTCAGTCCATTTTTTCAAACCAAGCCCAGAGGGGCATTTTCGTCCATTTTTATTTCCAACCCTAGTTTTTTTTTACTATAAATAGGAGCATTAATTACTGTGTCAGGGGGTCAGAATTTAGTCAGAGTCAGTACAGTACCCGAGGAACAGTACCACCACAAACCACCAACAAATCCTTTTCCGGTCACACTCCGGCCACCGTCCACCACCCACACAAAAACCTTTTTTCTTTCCTCTCTCTTCTCCTTTCCAGCAAGCTAAACAGAATCCACTCAAAACCAAAACCAATTCCTCAAACACGGATCCAGCAAGCTAAATCTGAATCCATTCAAAGCCAAATCCAAACACAAATCACACACAAACCACAAATCATCCACGGCCAAATAAACCAAAACCGAACTAACAACAGCGATCTAAAGCCAAAAACAGAATCACAAGGTAGACTTTTCAAGAACTTCAAACTTAGATCTAGTTTTTTTAAAAAAGGAATTCGAAGAAACCGAGCTCGGATTCGGAAAGAGAAGTAAAAAGGATTTTAGAAACGCGAAAAAAAATTTAAAAAAAAGGTGTTCTGTGCTCCGGCGCGGTGGCGCCGCCGGCGGCCACCGCGCCGGCACACTATTCCGGCGGGGCTGTTCTTTTCAGTTTTAGAGAGAAGGGAGAGGGAAGAGGAGAAGAGAGAGGAAGAGAATAGGAAAATGAGTAGTAAAAATCTGAAAAATGCATTTATAGCCTGACCCATGCCTTAGGTCCAGCCACGGCCCAATTCACTTTCTTCCTCTTCTCTACTCAGTTGCTGTTTGCACCCCCCCCCCCCCAATTCTACTTCTGCACCCCCCCTTCTTCTTCTCTTTTCTTTTTATTTTTATTTCTTTTTCTTGCACTTTTATTTTTTTATTTTTTTATTTTTTTCATGCACTTTATTTATTGTCTTTAATTTCCAGTACCTCATGCATTTTTATTTTTATTTTTATTTTTTTTATTTTATGCACCATATTTATTTTATGTCTTGCATTTTTATTTTATGCCTCATATTTAATTTTATGTCTTGCATTTTATTTTCTTTATTTATTTTCCAGCTCCATATTTATTTTATGCCTTGCTTTTTTATTTTCCAGTACCATATTTATTTTATGTCTTGCATTTTATTTTCCCTTTTTATTTTATGCATCATATTTATTTTATGTCTTGCATTTTTATTTTTTTTAGCACCATGTTTATTTTATGTCTTGCATTTTTTTATTTTCTTTTTATTTTATTTTCAGCATCATATTTATTTTATGCCTTACATTTTTTATTTTTCTTTATTTATTTTATGCACCATATTTATTTATTGTTTTGCATTTCATGCATTTTTTTATTTCTTTTAGCATATTTACTTAAATGCAATTGCAATTTTATTTTATTATTTTTGTCATTTATTTTATTGTCATTAGAATGTATCTAGGTCCAATGTAAATAATAATAAATGAGAATATGCATCGACACCACATTTATTTTTTATGCTTTATGTCGAGGACGATAACGTAATTTTGACCGCATCCGAGGAAAAGGACCCTCACTTGATCCAACGTCATGTTGAGGGATCCGGCGCATTGAACTTTCTCTGCATAACTTAGTCTCTGGACCTTAGGACTTAATCAAAATTTTCACAAAAAAAGTCAAAAAGTCAAAATCCAAAAACATTTTATGATCAAAATTTCAAAAAAGGTCAATCTTTATCCTTTCTTTCTTAATCAAATTTCAATCAACTATTAATCAATCAAACTTTTTCTTCAATTTAAAACCAATCAAACTCACTTCTTTTTTATCCTTCTATGCCTTTCGGCCTCTTATCTTTCTCAAAACATTTTTTCAAACTTTAAAATCAACCAAAACCAATCACTCGGCTTTTTACCCCGAACTACATGATTTTGATCCCATTCGGGTATGTAGGCAAAAGACTTTGTCTTTCCAAATCAACAAAATAACAAAAACATTTTCCTTTTCTTTTAATCTCATCACTTTAATCTTTTCACACTTAAGCATTTATTTTACAAACAAATAATTAATTTAGCATAAAGATAAATAAAAACAAGAGGTTCCTATAGAGTACTATAGACGTTTAGGGTGCTAATACCTTCCCTTTGCGTAACCAACCCCCGGACCCTTGATCTCTCTAAAAAATAGGGTTTTTCGAACTTTCTCCCTTTTCCTCGGAAAAATAAAAGATCGGTGGTGAGCTTAAAATTGCGAGTCAACGCTAACTAATAGCTTGATATCCAAAAATCACCGCGACAAGGATCAAGAGCAGAAATATCGGCGCCAGGATGGAGGAGGGCGAATTGTGCCTTGGCTCTTTCAAAGCCAGCATCAAAGTTCAGAGCCAGCTCGCCCTTCGCTTCAGAAACCTCAGCCGTAAGCTGATCCTCCCTTTCTGCTCCAGCCGCGACATCGTTTTGTAGCTTGGCAATGACCCCGTCCTTTCCAGCAAGATCTGCTGCATAACCAATCTTCAGATCGGAGATGCGTTTATCAAATTCAAGCGTCATCGACTCCCTGGCCTCCCGCACCTCTTTCTCCCTAGCATTCCTGGCCTCCTCCAACTCTTTCTCCAACGCCCTCACTGTAGCTTGGAGAGCCTCCTCATTCTGCACCACTTCCTCATACTTACGATCCACCGAGTCTAGAGGCATTATAGTCTGCAAACAATGGACTCCTATATCCTTCGTCATAAAAGGCACAGCGCCCTGGCTTCCCGACTCCGCGTCTTCAGGATTAAACACCAGCCTCTCCTTCAGGTAGGCACCGTAGTCAAAACTTTTATCCCAGAAAGACGGCACTGAGCTGCTGGTTTTGATGGCGCCAATCAGGGAAGGAAAGGGCGTCTTCTTCCCTTTTTTCTCCGCTACCGCCTTCCCTTTATTATCTTTCCCGGGCGACCTCCTATCGCGCGGAGCCGCTGGAAGGCTCTCAGCTGGAACTTCGAGCGGATGATCAGCTTTCCTCTTTGGCATACAAGTAATAAGTCTCGCGGAATCAGTGGTCGCCGTTCCCTCAGCAGCCTTTTTTGCCTTCATCTCTTCGAGATATCTTTTCCTCTCCGCCGCAGTCATGGGCGCCATATCCTCTACAGAAAATAAAGCGAAAAGTTAAGGGACAGGAAAATATAAATGCAAAACATAGGCTTGAGTAAATGAATTTGACTCACGTAGATACTCGTCTAAGCTATCTACATCCCCTTCCCTGTTCAATAACTCCCGGATGTTCATAGGCAACATTTTGTCCAAAAAACAGACGACGCCCTGGTCGTACGCGTCCAGCTTCTCATATTCAAAACCCATGATGGACGTCGGAGCACTCGTCCAACATGTGGGAAACCTCAGCTTACCATCCACCCATACAGCGGCTGCCTCACAACCTTTTCGCCCCCGAACCCGAAGGAATGTTTGTCTCCAATTCTTGTAATGAGAGGCGTAGGGCGGGAACAACCTCTTACCAAGATGCGCGCTGACAGACACCCAAGACTGCTTATCTACCCCCTTCGTGCCATAGAAAGTGAAGAAGGATCCAACCAAGGGCTGGAAGCCCAATCCCTCACATAGAATCTCAAAAGCGCGGATAAAAGCCCAGCTATTCGGCTGCAGCTGAGAAGGCGCGACATTGAGACAGTTGAGTATGTCAACTTCAAAGGGCGTGAAGGGATACTTCATACCCAGATCTTCAAAAACGGCGGTGTACATATGGAACATCTCACTCTTCAAACTCTTCGGCCTCTGTGCGCACACTTTCTCGCCCGGGCGACAAGGTTCCAAAACCACGTCCTCCTCAAATCTCGTAGAGGACACGTGTAGCTTACTCCGGAAAAACGCCACCCGTTGGGAATCCAGGTACACAGACTCAGAACGAAGCACCTCGTCGGCGAAACTCTCTTGTTCTGAATCACTAGAAGACGCCATGTAACAAATTCCTTTCCTACAGAACGGACCTGGGCGAACAGAACGAATAATAGAGTCAGATGAATCCCCACTAATACTCCCCCCTTCACCCCCGTCCAAACCACTCGGAGACTCCGTCACAAGGGAGTGGCCATAGTAGGCCTTATCAAACACCACCCAATCCATGGTTCCATCTGAGCGTTTCGCATGCCTAACACTCTCCCCCCACAACCTACACCTCTCCTCCGAATTAGCTGGGGATAACTCCCTACCCGCCTCATCGCACTCCCTAATTATCACCATACTACTGATTTAAAAGTAAAAAGAACGAGATCAAGTAAGGGTACCTGGATCTAGACAAATGGAGGGCTTGAGAAGCGAACGAGGACTCCGGACGATCCGTAAAACAGTAAGCACAGAGATCCACGAACACCGTAATCGCTTGAACGAGAAAAGAAAACGAGTCGGAAGAAAAAGACGGAGATAAAGGAGGGGGAAAAGATAAGAGAAATCTGAAAGTAAAGGGAAAAAGTAGATCCGTTTCAGTTTAAAGTAAAAAAGCCTGGGAAAACGCGCAGATGACGTCACTTAAGTTGACACGATTTCCGAGAACCGCTGCGATTCGAACACGTCAGCGAGAGCGAACGGTCGCCTCACGTCAGCCGTCGGATCCCACTAAAGGGCGTCCTCAACACGTAGTCCAACGGGCGCGGCGAGCTACACGCAGATTAATCACTTCGCCTTGTACCAAGACTTGTGCTTGTTGGGCTAATATAAATATTACCGTTGGGCTAGCGCCCATATTCTCGAAGGGCTAGTGCCGCCCATTAAGGTACTCAAAACAGAAACATGGAGCTAGTACCTATGTTGGGCTAGTATCCATGTTGGGCTAGTACCCATACAGGTCTAAACATCCATGTTGGGCTGACACCCTTCGTGGGCGAGCACCCCTGATTGGGTATGCACCCATGTTGGGCTAGTACCCATACAGGTCTAAACATCCATGTTGGGCTGACACCCTTCGTGGGCGAGCATCCCTGATTGGGTATGCACCCATGTTGGGCTAGTACTCATAAAATTTTTTCACTAAAGCTTCGTCATCAGTAAGCCCCACTTGCTGGGCAAAAGGTCATAGGCAAATCCTCCCGTTAACAGTTTAATCACTTCGCCTTGTCCCAAGACTCGTGCTTGTTGGGCTGTGGACCGTAGATCTCACCATCTAGGACTCGAGATCCTAAAGACAAGGGTGTGAGCCCTTGGAATAGGGCTGGGCGTCCTCCAGGAGGGCACAGGGCCCACTTTACAATCACAAATAACCCTAGGTGACCTTCCTAAAGGGAACCCTTTGGGGGCGCCCTCAGCAGCTTACGAGGGCGCCCTAGTCATGGTTTTGACCCTTTATGATTTGGGCCCAAAACCCTGACCGGGTAGGCCCAAAAGAGGCTACAAATAGTAACCTTGGGATCATTCCCATGGCATGATCTAAACACAGCACAGAAACCCTAGTTTCGAGAGATTGTACTCACTGCCAGTACATATCTCTTATTAATACTATCAATTTATCTTGGTATATGAAAAGTTAACATTAAATATATATTTAATTAAATGTAATCTACTAATAGTTACACTCATTTGAAACAACTTTATTACTCCAACAACTTTTCTTAATACACGTGATTTTTATAAACTAAATGTACAAAAAGGAACCGAGAAGGGAGTAATACTTATTGCAATAGACTTCAGCGGAAAGAGTTAGGTCTTGGCTCCTACCGTCATCATTCATCACAACAGAGTCGATATTTTTATATTAAAATTAAATAAATAAAAACTTAGATTGGCTAGTCCTTGGGAACAGCATAAGCGACGGAAATAAAAACTTAGATTTCTCAGCAAAGGTTATGGCGGCGGTGACGACGACGGAGAGTGTTAAGCAGAAAGAAGGAAGTAACCTATTAGGTTCACCGAAATTCAAAGAAATCGGAAACGGTCGATTGAAATGCGTAGAGACAGGTCACGAAGTACTCTCCAAAGACATACCCTTTTACTCCAACAGTAAAAAATGTCGTTTAGGTCTTATCGATTTCGCTTTGGCTAATAATAAATCTCCTCTTAATATGTTCAATCAAGATCCTCTTTGCCGGTAATTTCTTCTTTCCTTTCACCCTTTCTGTTTTTTTTTTTTTAATATGTTTTCGTCTGTCTCAAAACCGATCCAAACCGCACTATGGGTTTGTTTGTTTGTGTTTGCAGTTCGAAGTTGATATGTAAGTTGACTGGTCATAAGGTTAATAAGTCAGAGGAACATATCTGGAAGCATATGACTGGGAAAAGATTTCTCAATAAATTAGGTCAGTTTTCTTTATCTTTTATTGATAAAATTTTTGGTTAGCGATGCTGTTTTAGTACTTGAAATTTTATGGTTGGGTTATTTGGTCATCCGAATTTTCTAAATGGTATATTAGTCTCTAACAATGTTTGGATAATCAACTTAATTAAGTGCTTATGTATATTATATAAGCAATTTTTTTTCTTTTTTGTTTAAAATCAAACTATTTTCATTTAAGCTGGTTGTAGAAGCTGAAAACAGCTTATATACATGTCATTACTTGTTTCGACAAGTTTTCACAAACAATTTGACAAATAGTATGCCAGTAGATAAATTCCAATTTGCCAATCCATTTTCATATAAGCTGTTTGTAGAAGCTGAAAACAGCTTATAAGTTTTCACAAGTATTTATGTTAGTAGATAAACCCTAATAAGCCAATCCAGTTAGGCCCTCTATAATTTAAGATTGTCTTCCAGTTTAGTTCTTTTGAAATACATATTGAAATACGAGCTATCCAATCTTTTTCTAACGGTAGAGATCCATAACTGCATGATTGCAGAGAATTGAAAAACATTCATGGATTATAGGCCTGTTTTGATTGGCTTATTTGACCATATCTACTGGCAAAAGTTTTGCGATGCTGTTTGGGAGAACTTATGAAAGCAGCTTATAACCATTTTCATAAGCTTTTTTCAACTTATTTTCATAAGTTCTCCAATATAGCTTATAAAAAGAACAATTTAACGTTATTTTATCTTTTGCTAACAAAATAGCTTATGCAAGCTTTTACATAAGCACTTGTTCTATAAGCTGCAAATAAGTTGTTTATTCAAACAGGCCCTATATCATGGGGGAATTCTCAGTTTGTAGAGCTTCATCAGCTTATACATTTTAGGTTTCATAAACAGAGCAACAGGAAGAAGGAATGGAAAACGACGAGAGCTTGCAGGAGCAGCAAAGTGTTGATTGTGGAACTAAAGCTGAAATGAAGAAGAAGAACAAGCAAAAGAACAAGAAGAAAAAGAAGACAAAGAAGAAGAAAGATAAGAGAGTTGAAGAACTTATTTCTGAAGTTAGGAAGTCTTCTAATGAGGAAAGTGAGACAGAAGAGGAAGACTTCTGGATGCCTCCTGCTGGAGAACGCTGGGACAACGATGACAGAGGAGATCGATGGTGTTCAGATTCAGGGTCCGATTCAGAGTCAGAACCGGAAGCTGAAGAAGGGGATATAATTGGTATGTATACTGCCATAACACATTTTCTCTAAACTCAAATAAGATTTAATATTAAGATAACTTGTAAAGTCAATTCAATAACTTAGAGTCTATTATAAGATGCTACTTATACTGATAAATAAATACTTACCCAAGTTTATAAAGAAGACACAAGAAGAAAACAGGAATCAATACTTAACATCTAAATATTGATCAGAAACATAAACAGCTAGATGCTATCGCTTAGCTTGTTTTTTGTTAACAGATTATAATTGTTATAACAAAGGTAGAAGGACACTATTGAAAATTTGAGTGATTGATTTTGCTGTTCTAATAGAATGTACTAATAGTTTGGTAGAACCGGCATGAAACTACTTTGATTTATTTACCTAATAATACTTCTAATTTTTACTGTTCAAACTCTGGGAATTATCTTCCAACAGAGATTTGTTACAAAGGGAGAAAAGGAAATACAATAGAGAGATGGATAATTGTAACTGCTAGTAACCACTAGGAATTTGAGAGCCTATCTCTCCCAACCCAATCCTTGCCTCTGTCCTAAACTCCTATTATTTGAAATTACACAAAATGGGAAATCCGGTTTATATATAGTTACTAGAGATAAGTTAGAGGAAAATCAAAGATAGACAGAGCAAGTTTCCTCCAAGACATTCGAGAGTCTTGGGGCTCTCCTTCTCTTTCCCTATTTTATTCCTAAACATAAACACACCATAACTGACAATTAATAATAAAATATAACTGCTATAGTTATTTTTTATCTACTACTCTGATATGAGAATTAGACTTAGCACAACGAACCATGTTAAGTTTGGTAAAGTTTTACTATTCACGTGTTTATTTTATTTCTTTATTCCTTATCACAATTGTGAGTGAGATTAGCGATATATTACATGGTTTCTATTTTACTTGTACAAGAAAATTAACAGAGCAGATGACATTTTTTTTTGTAGATGGTGATGCTGATGTGGATTGCAAGGAGTCAGAAGAGTTATCCTCAAGGTATTTTACTTCAGCATGAAATTACTAGTTTCCAAACATTAGGACTAATTAGAACTGAAGTAATACCTAGTTTACCATATTGCCAATTTTATATGTTGAGTTTCTTTTTCCTTATACCCAGCAGAACAAAAAGACTGTCAATAGAAGTTGGACCCAGCAGCTTTGCTTCTAGAAAGAAGAAAAGTAAGAAGAACGACGAGACTTGATATATGTTGGTTGAATTAAGACAAGTTTTGCAGCAAATAGGTGAATTAAGTTATGTCAGATCAGGCTATATGCGTTGTGAAACATTGCGGATTTGGGTACAAACTGAACTGTAACTTGTATCAAGAAGCTGCTTTTTTCTTCTTTTTCAGTAGTTTTGTGTGACATCAGCAGAAAACAGTTAAATTTTGTTTCCAATTAAACACAATTATTTCATGATTTCACCACAATGGCTGTAATATTCCTTTACATCAGTTATATGGGTTGCAAATTTTGTGGAGACTGAATAAACTTCTAACTCTGGATGAGTTAATAGCTTTTGTTCTGTTGTGATTGGTTCATACATTAGTCGAAAAGAGTGCCACATGTAATGCCAAATGATAGAACAGCTCAATGCAGGTTAATGTATGTTATCCCCATGTTGTTAAGTCTCATAGGGTGTGAGAGCTAGAGTTCATACTCATGTGGTAAAATTTTGATAAAAGTTGTGAAATTATGCATTGGTCATCTCATTTATTATTTTCGTGTAAAAAATAATAAATTACAACAGAGTTGACAATTTTTACAGAAATTAAGAAAAGATTTATGTGTGTTTAAAAACAAATTTGCAAAATTAACCTTTAATTTATACTAGTTCAAAATGATTGAAAGTGGGTTTTTAGGCAAAAGTAAATGGAGTAGGTTTGATAACTTACTCTTTAACATTTTTAGGCGAAAGTAAGTTAGCAACTTGTACGGCCAATTTCTTGGCGACATCAGTATAACGACATCTCATCAATCACTTCGCCTCTTTGAGCCTCATGCTTGGGGGTTGTGGCAATCTTCTCCCAGTGAGCAGGAGTCAATCCCCACGTGCTGGCCACGTGGCGAAGTTACAAGACCCGAAGGAGCAGTCCTGAAGAGGGGGAAACCCTAGGGACGCATCCTTAGCGGGCTCCCCACGACTAACTTCGAGCTGCCTGGATTGCTGTGACCCGCTGACTGAGTTTCCCCCACGTTCCCAGTTGTGGGCCGAGATCCTCGGAGAAGTGGACCAAGTTGCAGTGCCAGGTGCCCTGAAATCCCGAAATAGTCGCCATCACTCCCTTAGGTCAAGGAGGAGGTATAAAAGGAGCTCTGAACTCCTCGTAACGATCATCACTTTTACAAAGCATTAAAACACTGACCAAAGCTCTTGAGTTCACAGATCGCTCAGGGAATTGGTACTATTATTTCTAGCAGATATACAACTATATATATATATATATATATATATATATATTGTGAATTCCTAAACTATTTTGAGATTTTCAATTACATCCCTAAACAAAAAAAAATTGTAACACCCCGCTTCAGACTTAAAAATTTATCAGTGTCGAGACGACGTATCAGAGATATTTTAAGGAAGGACAATTTGGTAATTGTCGCGTCAAGATTTTTATAAAGGGGCTAAACCCCATAATTTCCCTCATTTCTTCATTCTTCCTTCTCTCTAAACATTTTCCTCTCCCTTCTCTCTACTACTCTCACGCCAACCATCCTCCCTCCCTCCAATAATCATCAATCCCTACCTTAATCTCTCAATTCTCATGCAAGCAATCACCAATTTTGGGAACCTTGAGCCTTATGAGAGAGCCAAGAGAAACAAGGAAGGAAAAGAAGATTTCAAGCTAGGGTTTGAAGAGGAAGCTTAGTAAGATTAAGCAATGAATTCAAGTGAGCTCCCTAGGGTTTTAAAACCCACTTTGAGTGAGTTTGGGTGTGATTTATGTTTTAAGCAAAGTTTAGAAAGTTTGTGCCCTAATCCCTTTAGCTTGCCAATTCCTTGCTTACTCATGTTTTAAACTATCAAATTGCATTGGAAAATCATTCCTAACATCCTTGGGATGTTTGGGTAAGTGGGATTGAGCTAAAATGGTGAAAGATATGTTATTTCAGCAATGTCTGCACTGTCATGGTCGCTACAGCGACCAGCCCGTCGCTGCAGCGAGCAGACCATTTTCAGGTTCTGATCCTGGTCGCTATAGCCACGGATCCGTCGCTACATCGAGCTCACCAGAAACAGCTTAGTCAGCTGAGCTGTTTCGGGTGATCCGGCGCGTGTAAGCGAGGTTTTTTGCAACCGTTTTCTCCAGAAACTTTAAGGAATCAAAGGACACCATTTTAACTCATCCTAAGGGCCTTTAATGGTCAAAAATCATAAGGAGCAAGGAATATGCAATGTATGGGAAATGCTAGATTAAAGGGCAGACGAACTGGAAATGATTATAGATGGGATAGTAAGCCCTAAGCATGACATATGATAACGATATGTCTAGATCCTTTGATAGGAAATCATGTTTTAAGTGTACACAATTAAGTGTACAAGAGTACTAGGAATGTGTTATCACATTCAAGGCCTCAGATAGGCCTAAGGGGTTCAGATTTCCCAACATGATTAAGTGGCTTATGAGAACGATAAGCTTAGAACCTTATATTATAGGTTAAGTATCACATGATTATATATGGGATGGATGCATCAGATATGCATATGTTTAGAGGAATGTATCAGATATACATATAAGTTAAGAATTATATTATAAAGAGTATACGTGTTCATTAGACTCCGGATTATGTCGGATGGGATTTCTCCGAAAGGGCTATCCACACGTAAGTTTATAAGACTATGTTTTAACGTGTCCAGCAGTTTCCGGATTATGTCGGATGAGATCTCTCCGAAAGGGCTTTCCACACGTATGTTAAAGTTTAAGCATGTTCAGCAGACTCCGGATCAGCCCGGATGAGACTTCTCCGAGAGGGTTGTCTACATGCAAGTTAAGTTGTGTTCAGCAGACTCTGGATCAGGCCGGATGGGACTTCTTCGAGAGAGTTGTCCACACAACAATAAGAGGAGTCCAGTGATTAGCCTCAGATAGGAATTTTCACCGGTTATCAGGGGGATGTGCTCCGGGGTTACTCCACTCGTGGGCATTCCGTAAAATGAACTCAGATAATAATGTTTGTTCAACGCTAACTTCTAACTTTATGTTATAAGTAAGATGAATATGTACATGTATTTATTACATAAGTTTATGACAATATAGTCATCAGATAATAGTTATCAGAAAGTGATCATAGGATGTCCCCAGATCACTAAGTATGAGAATATGACAAAGTAGTCATCAGTTATCAGGCATATATTACCTATCAGACAGGTATCAGGTGGTGATCTTAGGAGTCCCCTCGATCACCAAGTTATCAGGTATTAGGTACTAGGTACCAGTTATCAGGCAGTGATCTTAGGTCTCCCCTTGATCACTAGTTTAGCAGGATGTAGTCTAGTTTTATGACTACACAGTTTAGCAGGAACAGACAGGTAACCCTTTATGGGTAAGGTTAAAGCTTGGCGATCATAGGTATCCCTAAGATTGCCAAAAGTAGGCACGACGACCCTAGGTTCCCCGTGGTTGCCAACAGTAGGTTGGGTGGAGCTCACTGAGACATTATGTCTCATCCCACTCCTTCTGGTGCAGCTTTACAGGTTAGCAAGAGGTTCATGAAGATGTTCTTCAGGAAGACGCTGGATGGAGTGCATTTGCTCGTCATGTACCAGCTCAGGAGGTTATCAGACTTGTATAAGTGTATTTTAGTGGTACTTGATGGTTGTATAAACGAGCAAATTTGTATTCATTCAGTTATGTTGTATTTTATTATTGAAAATTTTGATGTATCCAGTATCAGTTCATGGACATGCTAATATTCTAGATTAAATTAGTATGAGTGTTACAAAAATGGTCCTGAATTATAATAGTTTTTGTAATTAAGTCTTTCTATTACATGTTGACTAAGAGTTGTCTAATTGAAATGTAACTGAAGGACCTAAATTAAAAGGTATAGTAGACTACAGATTTGATTACAATTTTTTTAGTTTAAAAACCTATTTAAAAATTCTCAAATATTCTAGAGACCTACAAAATAATTGAAATAAAAAATTTTATGTGAGCTTATTACATTTTTTACTATCCTATAGTGTTTATTTAAACTTATTGCATTTTTTAAATTCTCAAATATTCTACAACCTGCAAAATGAATTCACTTACAATTTGTGAATAAAATAGACAAATTTATGAAATGTCTCGTACTTGGTTTTAAAATCTTATCTCAACGATTCTTTGAAAGTTCTTTAAATCTATACATAGAAAATGACTTTTTTTTATTATATTTTTTTTTGACCAAATATTATAAGATCTTTTAAAAACTATTGTTTGATCTAACATCTTATTTTAAGGAGAAGAGAATGTAGAAATTGATCCTAATATACGTAGGTTGGGTATAGGCTAGACTCCTATAATGCAGGGGTAATAGTCACTTTGGTATTTGAATGTGTAATGAGTAGTTACAATAGTCCATCAATGTGTCAGAATTGCAAAATAGTCTCTGATTGTGCAATCTGTTAGTCAAAATAGTCTCTGACGCTAAAATAATTTCTCAACACCTCTTTCTATATAGGGACTGAAATGACAATAAGTAAGTACTTATAATGACTGATATGATAATAAATAAGTATATTGAAGGACTAATATGAAAGTATTAATAACATTTTAATATCAGAGACTATTTTGACTAACGAAGTGCACAATCAAGGACTGTTTTGAAATTTCAATACATTGAAGGACTATTGTGGCTACTCGTTGCACATTCAGGGACTAAAAGACTATTACCCAAAAATAATGTAGGGAATCAATGTTATTTTTAAGAAACCAAATTAATCCATCAAAATTGATATTGAGGATAATCGAATCTGAGATATTGAAAGGACTACACTCCCATGTCCATTGTCAACACTACCAGACCTACCCAAGTGGGTTTATAACGAATAAAGGTCAAATTTTCAAACTAATAGTATATTCATTTTTATTGTCACAAAAAAAGATATATTCATTTTTAGTTACGGACAAATCTCAAATAATATTTACTTTGATGAAATTAACCTATGACAAACTCAAAAAATATTGTCTGATCGATCAAAGCAAAGTATAATTTTTAAAAATTTATAATCAAATCCGACAGCCTTTAAATATAATAATAATATTGTGAAAAATAGTGGTATTTGCAAGTAGAAATTGCTTAACTCATTTAATATTTATGAGTGGAGATAAAACATTTAGAGCATGCTTCATAGATATAAAAGTTCAAAACTTCTCCATTTCATTGATTATATTAACATTCCATGGCAAGTAAAATAATTTCAAATTCTAAATCCCCTAATGGCACAAAGGGTACCATTTTATACACTCCTAACCAAATTCCTACCCCAACCTATGTCCGCATATTGGACACCACCCTCCGCGATGGTGAACAATCCCCCGGTGCCGCGATGTCTTGCAAAGAGAAACTTGACATCGCGCACCTGCTAGCAAAGCTACGTGTTGACGTCATTGAGGCAGGTTTCCCTTCTGCTTCCAATGACGACTTCATGGCTGTCAAAATGATAGCTCAAGAAGTTGGGAACAATGTTGACAATGATGGACATGTTCCTGTGATAGGTGGTATGTGTAGGTGCAATGAGAAGGACATTGCCATTACTTGGGAGGCTGTCAAACATGCCAAAAGACCAAGGATTTGTACTTTTCTAGCCACTAGTCCCATTCACATGGAGTACAAGCTAAGAAAGACGAAAGATCAAGTTCTCAAGATTGCTCGTGAAACAGTGAAGTTTGCACGGAGTTTAGGTTGTTGTGATATCCAGTTTGGTGTCGAAGATGCTTCCAGGTTACACAACATAATTTTGCTATTGTGAATATGTTTTGAAAAACCCTAACACATATTTAAAAGGACTAAACACCTTTAACATATTCTCTCTTTATACTCTTATTACTAATCAAATTTCTATAAATCCTACTAAATTAATCATGCTAAATTATTGTATCCCATTACCTGTTTAGTGGGATCCTATTGAAGCCACATAAATTTTACACACTCATAAATAAGTATTGTAAAGACAATATTAAAGATTTTTTTTTAAAAGTAAAGACAGTATTAAAGATTGTGTTGCTAGTAATATTTTTTTTTAACAGCTCATACACGTTCTAAAAGATAACTATTTTAGTGAAAAAAATATATTAAAAGGATAGAAACAAAAGAATTATAAATTTTCGGAATAGAACCGTTCTTAAAGGCCAATAATTAAAAGAAATTAAATATTTTTAATTTCAACATCCAAAAAGGCCAAATAATACTACTTCCGTTTCTTTTTAATTCACTTTTTGACCTTTTACACAAACCAAGACAACCAATAAATGTTACTGCTTTAGATACAATAATTTACATTTTTCAATAAACGCACATAATAAAACAGAAATTCTTGTCTCTCGCTAAACCACAAGACAACTAGCATTTTGTCCACAAAAAATGGTATAAGACAAAAAATTGTTCGATACCATAAAAATTTGTTCTGTCTTGTGTTGTGATGTTCTGTCTTGTGCCGTTATGTCCCGTATTTACTTTTAGCAGATCAAAGGCACGTGATATCATAAAAATCATTATTGTTCCGGCATATCAAACTTAGTTATTTTTCATATATTTAAACTATACCAATTATATAAAAAAAATATATTAAATTTTGGGGTGCAAATATATTTGAGATGTCTCGAGTACCATTTGATGTCTCTGCACTCTCATTTTTGCTTTAAAAAAAAAACAAAACACTGTGTTAAAAAAAATTCTATAAATAAACATTGTGTTTATGCTTATGCATTGTGGAACCAGATCAGAGAAGGAATTCCTTTATCAAGTTTTGGGAGAAGTTATCATAGCTGGGGCAACAACTGTGGTCATACCTGACACTGTTGGCATAGCAATGCCATTTGAATATGGAAATCTTATTGCTGATATAAAAATGAATACCCCTGGAATTGAAAATGTTATCATTGCAACCCATTGTCACAATGATCTTGGACTGGCTACTGCTAACACCATAGAGGTACGATATAACCATAACATTACTATACATAATTTGGTTCAGTCAAATTCTTCTTAATAAAAAAACAATTTAGCATTAAAAACAGAAAATATATTTTTTTTAAGGGTTAAATATGTTTCTGCTCCTTATAAAATATATTAAATTTTCGTTTTAGTCCCTCTAATTATTTTTTCAACTTTTAGTCCCTATAAAATTTTCAATCACCACTCTTGGTCTCTATTTTTAAGTCAACTCATGTAATTTTTAATAAAATTGTGCAAAAATGTGTAGCATATTGTAAAAATCTCTCCCAAAATTTTTTGAATTTTTTAACAAAACATGAATTAAATATGAATTTTTAACCGCTAAAAATATAAAAATTCATATTTAACTCATGTTTTGTTAAAAAATTCTAATTTTTTTTTTGGGAGAGATTCTTATAATATTATAATTTTTTTTTTAAAATATGAATTCTACATATGATTTTACTTAAAAGGAGAGACCAAAAGTAAAAATGGAAAACTTTTGAGGACTAGAAGTCGAAGAAAAATTTTAGAGGGACTAAAACGAAAAGCTGGTATATTTATAGGGACTAAAAACTTATTTAACCATTTTTTTTAATTAAAAGGTATGTCTGAAAATTATGATAATTGCATGATTTTAAACAAATTTTTTTTAATACTGTTATCTTTACCATAAAGTAAAAAAAATGCATTTAAAGATAAATAACTGTAATTTTTTATATTTTTGCCATTAAAAGAATCACTGTAATTGTTATTTTTTTTTTTATAACTATGATAAAAAAATAAGAATTTTATACAATGGTAAAAGTAATATTTCTGATTTTTTTGTGAATAAAGTATTTTTTAGGCTATAAAAGAAAGTTTAAGCATTCAGTCTTGAAAAATATAATACTGATTTTACCGATTCATTCTCTACTTTCAGGGTGCACGTGCAGGTGCAAGACAATTAGAAGTAACAATTAATGGTATTGGTGAAAGGGCAGGTAATGCTTCATTAGAAGAGGTGAGTTTATCTTCTACTTTTTATTTTTAAATAAATAATAATAACAGCTTTTGTCATTTTATATTTTTTAGGCATGCAGTATCCTTGTAACTTTTTTAATGCATATTTTTCAATTTTTTTTAATACAATTTATTTCTATGAAAAAATTAATATGCATTGTTATGCAAAGTTCATTTGAATGGTAGTTTCCCATTTAACTTGTGTGAATAACATAGTTTCAGAAAAATTATTATAAAATTATCACTTTGAAAGTTAATTTTAATAATAAACTAGTAAAAGAGTGCTTTTGCACGGGTCACGTAACACTGCGATAAGTATATAAAAAATAATTAGATTATTAATATTGTAGAATGATTATCTGTTAAAAAAATATTTTAGAATGTTTATAGATATTAAATGGAAATTATGAGTATTAATGTAATGTTTTTATTAAATATTTTTCTCATATATATACAAAAAAAATTTGTTAAATAGTTGAGTCATACCGGTTATGAATTTTATTTGCTTATATATGCAAAACGAATTTTTATGTAGATATATGAGAAAGTTGATATGATAAAATTTTGAAAACTCATGATTATTTTCAAAATCCAAATTAATGTGGTGTTTATATGCAAAAGACTGTTCAATGTTTGCACGCACACGTTGCAGATTTTATGTATTTATTTTTGCATAAACAAAATTTTATATACATATATGAGAAAGTCAATATGATAAAATTTTGAAAACTCATGACTATTTTCAAAATCAAAATTAATGTAGTGTTTCTATTAAATAAATTTTTATTTTATATGCAAAATACTGTTCAATGGTTGCATCGCACCAGTTGCAGATTTTATGTACTTATATCTGCATTAACAAATTTTTATATACATATATGAGAATGTCGATATGAAAAAATTTTGGAAACTCGTGACTATTTTCAAAATATCAACATTAATATAGTGTGTCTATTAAATAAATTTTTATTTTATATTTAAAACATCATTAAATATTTAAACCGCACTCGTTGAAGATTTTATATGCTTATATATGCAGAAGATATTTTTTATGTACCGATATGTAGTAGTTGATATGATAAAATTTTGAAAACCTATGACTATTTTTAAAATATCAACATTAATACAGTGTTTCTATTAATTAAATTTTCCGTTTATAAGCAAAACACTGTTCAATGTTGCACTGCTCTCGTTGAAGATTTTAAATGTTTATATCTGTAGAAACAAATTATTATATACATATGTGAGAAAGTCGATATGATAAAATTTCACAAACTCGTGACTATTTTCAAAATATCAACATTAATGTAGTGTGTCTGTTAAATAAATTTTTACTTTATATTTAAAACACCATTAAATATTTAAACCGCACTCGTTGATGATTTTATATGCTTATATATGCAGAAGAAAATTTTTATGTACCGATATGTGGTAGTTGATATGATAAAATTTTGATCACTCATGACTATTTTTAAAATATCAACATTTTGCACATAAAATTAAGTTGATCATGAGTTTTAATAAGGACGATTATGAAATTTTGCTGATTTTTTTTACAGAAAAAATTTGTTACACTTGTTTAATTAAATTTTCCGTTTATAAGCAAAACACTGTTCAATGTTTGCACTGCTCTCGTTGAAGATTTTAAATGTTTATATCTGCAGAAACAAATTATTATATACATATGTGAGAAAGTCGATATGATAAAATTTCACAAACTCGTGACTATTTTCAAAATATCAACATTAATGTAGTGTGTCTGTTAAATAAATTTTTACTTTATATTTAAAACACTATTAAATATTTAAACCGCACTTGTTTAGGATTTTATATGGTTATATATGCAGAAGAAAATTTTTATGTACCGATATGTGGTAGTCGATTTGATAAAATTTTGATCACTCATGACTATTTTTAAAATATCAACATTATGCACATAAATTAAGTTGATCATGAGTTTTAATAAGGATGATTATGAAATTTTGCTAATTTTTTTTACAAAAAAAATTTGTTACACTTGTTTAAAGAATTAGATAACACATATTTGTAAGATACTGTTTAAAGAATAGAAGAACTGAGAAGTAGCATGAATTAGCTATATATCACATGCTTCTTCTTAAAAAACAAACTATATATCACATGCTTTCTCCAATGACTGTTTTTTCCCTTCAATGTGAAATAAATAATTTTCATATTCGGAATTTGGGTATGAATATTTATATTGCTATTTCATTTTGTTGGATGCATAAAAATTTGGACCGAAGATAGAAATTTTAACCATGAAAATGAAAGAAAAAAAATGAAGTATCTTGTATAATTTAAAAACCAATGTTAGTAAAATATGAAAATCAATAGCAAATAAACAAAAATTGAGATTCATTGAGAAGAATGGAATGATATGTAAGGAGAAGGAAATGAAACGGTTCTCTAGTAATACTCCATCCGTTTCAAAATACATGTCCATTTTAGAGAAATTGCAGTAACCAAGGACAAGCTAGTTTGACACAAAAGTTCCTATTATACCCTTGTCTTTAATTTTCTCCATTTTACATTTATTTATCCCATCTCATAATTACTCTCAATATCAATACCAAAATTAATTAAACAAGTTCTTGGGAGAGTGCATGAGTAAATCCACTTAAAATTGGGTCAACATTTATTAGTAGAAAATAATTATTGTGGAGAAAATCTAGAATCCAATTAATTGGTAGGCAAGGGTAAAATAGACAAAATGTATCATTAAACTATCAAATGGACATGTATTTTGAAACAAAAAATTTCTCCAAAATGGACATGTATCTTGAAACGGAGGGAGTACATTAGAAAGAGAAATTGATATTTGATATTGAGAGTTAAAGGAAATAATGCATTAAGTGGGAAAAGGAAAAAGTTCATTAACTGAATATAATATACATTGGAAAATGAATACATGTTAGTGGGTATTAATTAGTCTGAAGTGAGTCATGGAAAAACTGGTTAATGGTATAAAATGACAATTTTATCCATTAATTTAGTGATTTAGTGAGAATTAGAAAGGATAACTATGGAATTATGCTAGTAATCACTTTTCTTATTAGAGTAGTAGATTAGAGTAGTAGACATTGTTATAAAATGTTCAGAGTGTTCTTCTACGAGGATTGAATGTAGAATTTGAAAATGCTCCTAGGTCCATATGTTAGCTAAACAAGCCCCATTTAGCTACTATTCAGATTTATTTATAGGACTATTCCCCTACCCTGGTCCCGTTTGTACTTGAGGTTTCTGGTCCTTAATAATATGAGGTATTATATATATTTATATAAAAGTCCATTTAGCTCCTAATGTTTTTTTAACTAAAAATAAATTATATTCATTCATTAAAATTGATAGAATACATCAATACGAATTCACTAAAAACAAACAGAATAATTTGTGGAAAAGATATGATTATAAAACAGCAAAACATAAGCCTACGTATGACTATATTCAAGTGCCTGAAATACCCATGCTCTCGGATCTGTAACATTGATGACACCAAAATCATTGATTGGATCTGCATTGGATCAAAGTTGTCTGACAATCTAAGCCGAACAAACAACGAAATAAGACGGGAAAGACAAACAACGCTGCACAAAAACAATGAACAAAACAACATCACATTAAAACCACGTAATCATGAGAAAAAAAAATATATGTGAAAATTACTTCTTTAAAGAAAGGGAAAGAGAAACACGATTTAGAGTGATGATTCTGAGTCAATTTATTTATTACCCCTCTTTAGGGAAGAAAGAATAAGAAACTGAGATTGTAAGTGACGGCTCACAAGAGATAGCGCTCACCGGATCATACTAATGTTGTTAGTAAGCTAATTACCTTCATATTCTACTACACTACAAATTATCAGATGAACATACAATGCCTTACAAAAACATTGTCCCTTACCACTGTACATACATCAAACCCACCATCATGCATGAAGCCGTGAAAACCTAAAACCAGTTCATTCTTAATTCATTATCATTGTAGTTCATACACAAGTTATGTCCATACTTATCTCTCCATCTCTCTAATTGCTGAATTATAAGCAGAAGTTACTCTTGTTCTTCATTTTTTAATTAAATTATTACATTTAGTTCTTTATAACTCACTCTCTTATTTTCTTTGTACATTCAAGGTTGTAATGGCCTTGACATGCAGGGGTAATGATGTCTTAGGTGGTCTACATACAGGAATTAATACAAGACACATAATACGGACAAGCAAAATGGTTACACATTTGAAACTCTTGTTATTTTTAAATATTCCCTCATTGAATTTCCCTTTTACAATTTAAATTTCACAATTTTTGTTAATAGGTTGAAGAATACTCTGGCATGCTTTTACAACCGCACAAGGCTCTTGTTGGTGCTAATGCTTTTCTTCATGAGAGTGGCATTCATCAGGTTTGTGATATCAATATGTTTGCTACTATATTTATGAAAAAGTACTTATACACTAAAGAATATAACTTATTTTTTTTTCTCTAAAGAACCTAACATCGAATTCACGCACATTAAATGTTGAGAAGTCGGGAATTGCAGGTTCGACCATGTGCTTCAGCATATCAAATGTCCTTGCAACCTTTTATAATCTAAGTTGTACTTAGAGGACGATTAAAACATATTTTTTTATGAGTTCGAACTTATTACGCAAAGGTTATTGGCCCAGCCAAGCATCAGACTAAAAGAAAGTAAAGGCATCCTAACCAAGTAAAGGAGAGGATCCATATCCATTCCTTTTGTAAGTTGTAACACTGTCATAAAACTAGTATGAATCAAACCCCTACTCACACGCACCACACCAATGTCTTCTGCCGCACGTATACAGACGAAACCCATGTCGGCTGATCTAGGAGTGGCGAGCTGCCACTCCTAGTATGGAGGCTCTTTTGTCAATCATTACTTTAGATGATCAAATTATGACGAAAGAGCCTCCACCTCTATTTACTTAGTAGAATAAGGTTGAAGAGTTTGAGATTCCTCATTGTAAGCCAAACCCTAGTCTTTGGTTTACAAACATGAAACAGCCAACAACTAGACGCATGATATTGTTTTCCCTCCCATCGATCAACCCTACATAAACCCCACACTATAATTGGATCACATTATTTCATACCATTGGAGGCGTTTTCAGGAATGTGAGTAAAAAATAGGAATATAATTTAACATAGAATAAACACTAACAAACATGTTACTCTAGGATTGTAGTCTTTAGTAACCCGTTCAAACTTTGTTGAATCGCGATGAAGTCAAGATGATTCTCATGGACTAAAGATCAAATCTTCCTATTCTTCATCCTTCCCCTAATTTTCTTGCATTCATAGAGCACATAATCATCGACACACCAACTTAATGTGACTTATTTGTCGCAAACATCTCTAACTTAACATATTCGCAATTCTATCCTACCCCTTTGTTACCAAATATAGAAATCCCCAGTAATTTTACCAAATCAAACATATTTTATGCTGTTAAAGAGTGCTTTGAGACCCACTAGATCGTGCACCTAGATACCTCCAATAGTAGAAACAAAAAAGAATTCAAGCAATAGAATACTAGGACCTAAATTTATATATAAGTTCAATCCCACATCTTTTCACTATTAATGTCTTCCTCATCTTCATCCCCTAACATTGTGATTTACTGGCCCAATTTGCAATGTAGGTTGATCATCCACTGAAACAAGATTATCTTCTACTATTCCCTCTCCATCAGTTTAAATAGTAACGAAACCTCTGATCCCCCACCCAATATTGCACCAAAGAAGTTTCTTTTCCATGTTTATTTATTATGGGACACACACACATGACATCGACCAATTGAAGAAAGTTAGGAATAGAGTGACCATTTTCATCCCATTTTGTGTTCGCATAGTTTATGTGGACTGAGTTAAATGGGACAAAATGATTGTTTTTTTAACAACCAAATTTATTAGAAATGAGAGAAGTACAAAGAGTACTTAACCCACAACTCAGGAAAAATACAAGGCGTACTTGCCCCGGAAAAACCAAACTCAAAGTTAAGTATTTAAACAAAGAAGAGGATTTGAGTACCATTCATAATACAAACAGGATCCCCCTTTTTTCTTAGCAAGAAACCATCTCCAAGATGTTACTTTGATACCTTCTACAATCTCTTCCACCCTCACAATCTTTGAGGAGAAAATAACCTCATTCCGCGCTTCCCAAATCTTCCACAATGTTGCATGCCAGATAAGTGTTAAGCCCTTACAACGCTTTTTTAATAAAGAAGAAGAGAAATAATCTAGGAGGGAAACCACATTTCCGGATAGAATGACCCCCGTTCCGATCCATTTAAAAATCGAATACCAAATTTCCGCAACAAAGTTACATCTACAAAACAAGTGATCCTCCATCTCTCGAATCCCCAGACACCACACACATTCCGAACTAACACCATCCACTAACACTCCTCTTCTAGATAAATTTGTGCGAGTCAGGAGTCTATCAAGAATTACTTGCCACGAGAAAAAGATCCATCCTCCAACCAAGATCCCATTGCCACTCTTCACCAACCCACCTCCCCATTTGATTCACCTTGTTATTTTTTTGGGTGGATAACGAAGAAATCCAAGGAAAATTAGAGAGAAGAGATTCTCCCCATATCCAAATATCATGTCAAAAGAATGTTGATTCCCCATTTCCAATACTTTTGTTTGCAAGCTCAAAAAACCAATCTTCAACATTTCACAAGCCCTTCCCTAAGGTACATAAGTCCTTCCACCAAAGGGAGGAGAAATTGAATTTGTCTCTAGAAAAGAGATTTGATGGATAATCTCGGTTTCCACCATATTTCGCCTTCAACAAATCTTTCCACATAGCCTTGTCGTCATTTAGAAACCGCCACCTCCACTTCGCTAGAAGAGGCATATTGAAATTTTTTAAATCTTTGATCAATTGACCCCTATCAAACTACTCTTAGAGAAATTAACTTTTTGCCTCGAAATCAATTGGAACCACCTAAGAATAGCCTTCTTACACCAAAGATTTTCCACACATGCCTCACCAATAAAAAGAGTGTCATCGGCATATTGCAGTGAGAGACAACCACATCCAATTTTCCCACCTTAAAGCCTTTAAAAAAATCTTTATCCAGCGCCTTTTTCATAAGCGCCCCTAACCCCTCCGCCACCCATAGAAAAAGAAACGGGTTGTTTAAGCCCTTTTTGAGTTTGAACTTGATCCGTTGGACACCCATTAACGAGAACCGAGAGATTCCCCGCAAAGACACAAGCCTTGATCCAATTTATCCACTTATCATTAAAGCCAAATCTCACCATCATATACTCTAAGAACTTCCAACTTACCGAATAGTACGCCTTTTCGAAATCCACCTTAAAAATCAAGCGTTCTTTTTTTGATCTTCTTGCCAAGTCAACCACCTCATTTACTACAACTACCCCATCTACAAGAAGCCTTCCTTTAAGAATAGTTGATTGATTTGGAGATATTAAAGAATCCATCACTAAAGCTAATCGACTTTTTTAGTACTTTAGCAAGTAATTTATAAATGCTTCCAAGAAGGTAAATTGGTCGGTAGTCATGTAGCTATTGAGCATCAAGAGTCTTTGGAATAAGGGTGACAAAGTAAGAGTAGAATCCTCTTGGTAGGCACACATTATGATGAAATTGGTCAAACATCACTTTTAGATCCCCCTTTAAGACACCCCAAAAAGCTTTAAAGAATTCAAAATTGAAACCATCCGGGTTCGGGCTTTTGTTCCCTTTTGAGATTCTAATCACTTCAAAGATTTCCTCCTCTCAGAAAGTTTCCACCAACAACTCATTTTGTTCCCCTTTCAAATTAGGGAACTCTACTCAATCCAATTTAGGCATGTCCTAGTGAACGTCAGAGAAAAGATTATAATAATACCTGAAGACCTCCTGTCTTATAGCAGACGGATGATGATGCCAATCATGACCCACTTTAAGGGCTGAGATAGAATTTGATGCTTTCCTAGAATTGATGCAAGCATGGAAGAACGCCGAATTGGAATCCCCCTCCTTTAGTCACTTACTCTTCGCTCTTTGAAAAGCAACACTATCTTTACTCTTCAAAAGGAGCCAAAGATTGGAGAACTTTAGTTTCCAAGCCTTAACCTCATTCTCTGAAAGACTATCATCTTCACACTTAGCATCCAAGGCTGCAATCTCCAAAATTAAAACTTTGATCTTCTCTTCCACCTCCCCATAAACCTCTTTGTTCCACTTTTTAATATCTCCCTTTAACACCTTCAATTTCTCCTTTATTATATACCCCATCCACCCTTCAAAAGCATCACTCTTCCAATTTCTCTCCACCTCCTTATTGGAAAGCCAATGGTTATTGAAACGGAACGGCTTAGGCCCCCAATCATAATCACAAAAACAGGTCACTATCGGACTGATCCGAAACATCTCTATTTAGGGCCCAAAGGCTCAAATCACCCCATTCCCTTACCCAATGAGGTGAAACCAACATTCTATCAAGGCGGTTCAAACAAAATGTATTAAAGTCTACCAAACCGAAAACCTCCACAAAAGTATTAAAGTCGCGAGTATCTCTTTGGCCCCCCATCCAATTATTACTCCCCTTTCTCTCCACCTTACTTCTTATCGAGTTAAAGTCACCCATAACACACCACAAATCCGCCTTAATTGTACGACCCACAACTAGCAAATCCTCCCATAATCTTCTTTTAGAGGTTGTGTCATTAGGGGCATACACATTTATTACCACACACTTTTTACTTTGAGGTCCCCATTCCGAAATGATTGTAGCCGCGACAATGTGAGAGATGCCATCACTCAGAGCAAACCCAACATCTGATACGCCCAATTTAGCCCCCAAATGAAGCCACCTAACGCTAGTGGCTGAACCTTACTCAGAAACATTAGACAATATAGCTATTGTGAGAGTTTAATTCGTTTAATATTTTCCAGGTATACATTTATAAACCATTGTGAGAGTTTTCCTTTGGTCTTGTGACTTTTTAATTCTCTGACTTAATTTTATGCTTTAAATATAGGATGGCATGTTAAAACATAAAGGCACATATGAAATAATATCTCCTGAGGATATTGGTCTTGAAAGATCCATTGAGGCTAGTATTGTATTGGGGAAACTTAGGTATGTCATTTGGCCTTTTTCAAATTAACTATTATTAGGCAAGGTTAAGAACTTTATGAGGATTTAAAAGAGATACTGGGATAAATAAAATCCAACATAATACAGAAGTTTATAAAGTTTTCATTTCTCATGTTTCAATATTAAATCATTGTCACAAAAAAAATAATGTTTTCCTTTCTCAATTTATTTTTAATATATATACAAATTAAGTGAACAAAATTTAATTCCGATTGAAGAGATACCGTGTTATTTTTGTTCAAATAGCCTAGTAACTATAATTTCACATTTAATGGTGAATAAGTTAGGAGTTTGGGATTCGAACCCCGACCCTTTCATATATAATGCAATGTTCTTGTCAACTGAGTTAAGTTGACGGGAACACAAAATTACCTTTTATTTTTCAAATTTTAGGCATGTCTGAATATATTTACACTTCGGCACCATAGTTTAGTTTATGAAGCTTCTTTAATGTTTAACACTTTTCTATTTGATACAAAGCTTCTTTTAACAAATAAACACAAGGGCCTTTTGTTTTTTGAATAAAAACGCAAGGGTTTATATATTTGATTATTGAGTGAGATTACATTTTATATTTTGCTTATAGTTTGGTTCTAATTGTTAATTGGCTCTTGTTAACGAGTGCCCCGGGACACTCTTTAAGCATTCTAAATCAAGTAATTATTCTTTAAAAATGTCAAAATTTTCGATTTCCAATGCACTTTATTACACAAACTTTCATAAAAAGTTACTAGTTAACATTTCCCTTGTTAATTTCATTAGTAACTGTTCAATTATTTTGTGACATGTTTTTTCATGTCATTAACTATTTTACAACAATTGATACAGTGGACGCCAAGCGTTAAGAAAAAGACTGGAAGAGGTAATCATCATTTCATTCATATGCAATAAAAGCATATTAACCGTTTGTTAACTGTGTTTCAACTTTCATGTGTTATTTCAGCATGGTTATAAACTAAAGGATGATGAACTTGAGACTCTATTCTGGAAATTCAAAGCTTTGGCTGGGACAAAAAAGGTTAAAAACTAGTTGTTTCCCATCTCCGTTTCCATTTAAAATTATGAAAGTAATATAAATACGAGTTATGCTAACCAGTGTCCCTCTGCATGTTTAAGGAAGCAAAAAGAGAGAGTTTTAAATGGAAAATAATACTTTTTAGACTTTCGAAGCATTGTTGTACAATTTGCAATGTAATACTACTATATTTGATTGTTTAATCAGTGCCTGAGCCCCTATAAATATATATAAAATCAATGGTTTTGTTACATTTAGAAATAACATTTATAAAAATAACTTTTAAAATATTAATGAGCTATTACAAACTTTGAAAGGTTCTCACCACCTAAAAAAAATATATCACTGCCTCAATGGTTGTTTTGGTAACAAACTTAGTCTAATGCTATTTGTGTTTATATATGAATCTAATAAAACTATAATGCATTTGCTTTGATTATTCTTCATGGCTTTGTACCAACTACCTGACTTCAATGTTTTATGTTCTTATAGAGAGTAACCAATGCAGACCTCAAGGTATTGATGTCAAATGAAGCATACCAAGATGAACTTGTCCACAATCTGCATGATTTATAGGTAAATTGAAATTTTCTTCGATGGAAACTAAATGTTTGATGTAATAGTTCAAGTAAAAATACAAAATAATTCCAATCGCTATCTCTAAATGCAGGTGACTTGTGGAATTCTGAATCCAATTCAAGAAAGACTATTAGGCTTTTGGGAAAAGTGGAGCAATCATATATATATATATATATAGAAAGGAAACAATTCATATTAATAAACATAAGTCAGCTGCATATAGTGGCAGAAGGTTCATAAAATTTCATTCACTCACTTGTTCATACATTTTAAGGTTTATATACTTTTTTCCTTACATATATCTCTTGATTCAAGAACTTTTAGTTCCCTAGCTTTGTAATCTATTCTATTGAAATATTTCAACATGCGTCTTATGTACCCATAAGTATCCCATAGTGCATTTAAAAATATGTTTTTTTCAACAAAAGAGGCATGAAAAAACATCATTACAGAAGAAGATCCTAACTAGTTGTTGGCGCCTAAGACCCTAACAATCACACCAAAATCATTTCCGTTCTTTATAGAGTAATCAACGGACATGTCCGTCTTTCTGCGCGCTGTAGTACCTCAATTTTGTCCTAAGCCTTTCAAAACAAAAATAAAAAAAAAATCAAAGAGAGGAAAAAAAGTCAAAGTCAACAAAAGTCAACAAAAAAGTCAACAAAAAAGTCAACATTTCAAAAATGATGACTTCGTAGTGCGAAGTCTGCGATTTTTCTGCAGATTTTTGGTTTCTTTGATTTAATTCCAGAATTTGTTACACATCATTTGCATATTTATTTTAATCAGCATTCATGGCTATTTGGGCCAAGCAAACCCAGAATTGAGAGACTTGCCATTAATGCTAAGGTAGGAAGCTTTTTCTTCCAACCTAGCATGTGACAAGCAAGTGGGCTTGCCCTTGGGCAGCTCTTGTCCCTCCCAAGTGACCTGTTAACCATCCCAAGGTTGCCAGCCACCTGCTTGAAGACTTTCTTCCTGCTTGCTCCCCCAAAACCAGTCAAACCCAGCTGGTTTTCTCACTTGCAAAAGCCATGATTGCTTGCCCTGTTTTGCAGCAGCTTTTCACCTCTCACACCAGCCACATTTTGCCTTTTGCATTCCCCAATCTCTGCACATCACAGTGCACGTTTTTATTGATCAACCATTGAGATTGCAAGGATCAATCCCCAAGCTTAGCCAATTGCAATCCAGCCATGTTCATCATCATTTCTATCCAAAGACCATTGAATTTGTGGCTGAAATCAGTCAAGGATTTAACCCTTGGCACAAGGTAGGGTTGCCTCTATCCATTAACATTAAATGCAAAGCCAATTAGCCTGATTTTAGACCACAAATCAGCTAGGTCCTATGGATTTTTTCATCATGACATTGGATTGCATTTTGGCCTATAAATAGGGATGCAAGGCAAGAGGAAATGCAGCATAAGATAGAGCATTAATAGAGCAATTCTAAGAGCAATTATTCACAAAGAAACACTACTCAAACAACCAGAGAAAACCAGCCAAAGCACTAGCAAAAAACCAATCAAACACAAAGTTTTGCAAAGTTCAAAAACCATCACCAATATTCAAAAAGCTTTGCAAGAATCTTCAACCAATCCAAGTTCATTGCAGCTGGAGCTTTGCTAAGGATCTCTGTAAGTTTCTAAAGCCTTTGTCTTGCATTTTCAACTGTGCTTGCATATCAATTTGGGTCCAAAACCTTTTGGTTCTAAAAAACCCCTTTTGAATTTCAAAAGAAATCCCAAGGTTTTCAAAACATCAAAACTGGTTTGTCCAGCCCTTTTCATTTCAAAAACTCAAATCTTTTCACTCTCCTAAAAGGTCCTGAGTGTGTTCAGAAGTTGTTTCTGAACAACAGTTCAGAAACAGCTTCTGAACTCAAAAATTCGCGTTGTTCGCAGTGCGAAGTCATGGTCGCAGAGCGACCATGACAGAACTCAGAATCTGAGTTTAGGCTCCCAAATGGCCAAATTTTGAGGTTCTAGCCCAAGAGCTCAGAACCTAGGAGTTTTAAAGCTCATGTTTTTCAAACCAGTTCAAGGATTTTGCATAATTTTGGAAAATTCGCAAGTTCGGGTAACACTTTTGTGGATAACTTGCAAAACAAGTCATATCCATAATCTTTCAAAACAACTCGAACAAACCAGCTATGTTCATCACTTTCAATCCAAACTTGAACAATAAACATTGTTCATGATTTTCAAAACCCAAACGTGAACATAAGCCGAATTTGTTCGCTTTTCAAAATAGTTCGCAAAATGAGCCGAACTTGTGCGTTTTCTAACAAAATTGTCAAAACCTCCTCACTTTGGGTTTTAAACCAAATGTTTTGATATACTTTGGGATTTCTAAAGAAATTCAACCAAAAACTTGAATGAAAAAGGGATGGTGTGACGTATGTCTCTCCATTGCCCCGATTGTACGAATGCGTGACGTATGTCTCGTCGTTCGGACAATCGTCATTCCTTTTTTTCAACGTATCCAAACGTACCAAACCAAAATCTTGGCCCCTTGTGGTCAATCCGAACCTTTTGGTCCCCCGTGGCCACTAGATTCGATCCCTCGACTCGTTTGAGTCACCTCGGTCAATGTTCGACTCGTTCGAGTCCATTGTACCCGTTCTTGATCCCATTGGATCAATCGAACCATCCCTCGACTCGTTGGAGTCACCTCGGTCAATGATCGACTCGTTTGAGTCCATTGCACCCATTTTGGTCCCATAGCGACCAACGCGAACCCTTTTACCCAACGGACGTACCTTTTAACATTCTAGCGCGATTCGTAAACAAACGCTTAATAAGTCTCCCAAGCGCGAGCATACAAGCTATACGCTTAATAAGTCTCCCAAGCGCGAGCATACAAGCTACGTTTAATCGCAAGAATTCGGTTAAAACATCGTCCATTTAAAATTAACCAACATATGTACGTTTTTCTACCAAAGAACTACGTACGCTTTGAATTCTCCGACTACCGGGAGATACGTAGGAGCAAGATCGACATCTTGTCAAGCGCAATAATAAAAACTTTCTTTTTTTTCTTCTTTCGTTTGTTTTCATCTCTTTCAACCCCCCTTTTTTATATTTTCTTTTGACATAGATAAGCATGCGCGCAAAACATTTAAAAACAATTTAAGCTTTAGCCAAATAGAAGGTTCCCGTTGAGTACAACGGACGTGAGGGGTGCTAATACCTTCCCCTTGCGTAATCGACTCCCGAACCCGACAATGGTTGCGATGACCAGTCCTTTTCCTCATCGTCAAGGGTTTTATTATCGTTTCCCTTCAAACAAAAAACTTAAGGGTTTATCAACGTTCCCTTTACACAAAAACTTTGGTGGCGACTTCACAAGGCCCTCCGAGCGTCCGCGGACGTCCTCGGGGGATTGCGCGTTTTTTTAAAAAAAAACGAGGTGCGCACACGCGCGTGTGCTAACGTTTCTAAATTATGAACGGTATTTTTTTTTTTATAAAATTTTGATTTTGATCACAAATATAAATATAAATGTTTGTGAGTTTAATCTTATAACAAATCTAACCAACTATGCAACACAAAATTTAAGTTGTGTCATTAACCAATTTCACTATGGCATTAACCAAAAAGGTGTACGATGTTAACCATTTTCAAACATAAATCTCATTAACCACTTTGACTACTTCTTTAACCATAAAAATGCAATGTGTTTACATACTTTGACCACTTATTTTACACAGTTTCCAAAATTACAAAATACATAGATTTCAAAAGTGGTTAGCATAATTTTTTTGGATAATGAAGTAGTGAAATTGGCTAATAACACAACTAAATTTTTCTGTTAAAAAATCCTCCTCTAAAATAAAAAACAAAGTTTGGCAAAAAAAAAAGGTATTTTTCATCGTATTTTATTTAGTTAATATTCAAACACATTTTATTTGACAAATACATGACACTAAGGGTAGGTTAGTAGTTTCAACCGACCCTTTCCACCCACCACCATCCTAACAACTCTCTCTCTCTCTCTCTCTCTCTCTCTCTCTCTCTCTCTCTCTCTCTCTCTCTCTCTCTCTCTCTCTCTCTCTCTCTCTCTCTCTCTCTCTCTCTCTCTCTCTCTCTCTCTCTCTCTCTCTCTCTCTCTCTCTCTCTCTCTCTCTCCCTCCCTCCCTCTCCCTTTCGCAATCCAAGTCGGGTTACCGAGACAACTATGTTCATAGTATCTAGTTACGAAATATTTCAGAAAAGATAATCTGATATGACCTGGTCATTTTAACCTTTTTTCTTAAGTCAAGTCCATCAAATCACTGCCAGGTGCAACCCTCAATCTTTATGTATCCAAATAATTATCGTAGTTATCAAGTTGAAATTACACAATCTCTATGGATACGAACTTATAAATTTTACGACTTGTCGATTAATTAGTACATTTGCTATATTTTCATCAGTGTCCAACTCACATCTCTGGGCCCAACATCCTCCGGGAACCCTTCGTGACCTAACAGATGTATCAGAGTCGTGGTTCTACAAGGTCTTGACCTACTCTTTGTGTTGAAAGTCTTTCTGACAAAGGGTGTTCAGTCAGTGGCTTCCATTTAGCAACAACAAAGAAAGTACAAGTACAAGTGTATGTGGATTTAAACGAGCTTCTGCTTAAGGGGGAAGACAAATGAATTGATGGACTCAATCTTGAGCGAGAGATTGTGTTGATGTAAGCCTTAGGGGTTATGTTGATGTACCCCCATTAATAAGGAATTTCTTTAGGTTTAACCGCTTTTTTCCCCTCCTAACTTTGAAAATGTAGCGATTTTAGCCCCCTAATAAAAAAAATAGCCAAAGCCCTCCTCCCTCATGTCTAGCCCCTTTTGCAAAACCTCAATTTTGACTTGGTCCATCCTACGTGTAACGTCAACTGTATAATTTTTTAATTGAAAAAAAAGGTAATATCCACACGTGTAATTACAAAATAAAAAAAATCAAGGAGAAATTGTCCAGGCACATGTGAATCTTCTTGAACGGTAACAATGAACAACTTTAAACCCATTCAACTTTCATCTTCAATCCATACCAAACCTTTTTCTTCTTCATTCATTCTTCCATTCAACTTTCATCTTCAATCCATACAAAACCTCCCATTTCCATCACTCTCCGCCAACGTATGCAGCAACGCTTAATACTTCTCCGCATCGGAGGAGGAAGAAAGTGAACGAGAGCGAGAAGGTGTGGGGATTGATTCAACGAAGCCGTTTTTGCAATCACAACAGATAGAGTTTCGATGGTGGGTGTGAGTGGTGGCTGCGACGGTGTTTCCAACATGGTGCCTGGTCAATTTGTCCCTTGAGTCCCTTGATTTTCTCCTAATTACACGCATTGAATTTACTTGTTTTTTAATTAAAAGAATTACACAGCTGACAGTTTTGAATGTTATGTGGCATGACATGTAGGATTGACCAAGTCAAAATTGGGATTTTGCAAAAGGGACTAGACATGAGGGGGGCCTTGGCTATTTTTTTATCAAGGGGCCAAAATCGCTACATTTTCAAAATTATTCTAAATATGTGAATCTAGGTTGTATCATCAAAACTGTGATTAGGACATTTGCTTAGTATTGACTTTATGACGTGCCCATGCTTCATAAAGAGACTCAATTGTTTGTTGGGAGAAAATAACTATTGTAATTTTTTCATTTTGCACTTTTCATTAAGAATAGAAGTGGTTATGGAGTTTATCCTCATGAATATTGGCTAAGGTCTCTCTCTCTCTCTCTAAACTTCCCTAATGGATTGAATAATTCAAAATGAGGCTGCAAGCCTCTATTTGTATATTTTCAAAATGCATCTTCACCGGTCGAGTGTGGTGTTCATTGGACGAACAAACTTTTCTTCCCCAGGGGGTTTCAACCAGCTAAGCCAAGTAGGACTTAGACTACCATTTCTCACAAGGAAATCCATATATTTGCTCGACAATTTTCCCTTGTTTAAGGCCTTAGGTCTCTGAATTGCTTTGTTAGGTATGTAGTTTAGTTCGTAAGCCATATGGTCTGATGAAAATATTTATAAAGGATTTTTCAGGGTCGAATGATAAAACTTATGAGTTAGCCATAAAAGGGCCATAATTTCGGTTGAAGGAGTTGAATCAACAAAGGAAGGCAATGATTATTACGCTGCCCGAAGTAATAATACCAAAACAATTCAAATTTTGACTTTATGGAGCCATGATGACACTGTTCACATGTAACCCTAATAATTGTGTCGCATCATCCTACTTCTCAAGGATCGACTAATAATACAACGCAAGGGGCATTTGTTTATACATAAAATAATCATCTTGTTAGCTGACCTCAATATATAGGCGATTAGATTATTAGGCGAGGAAGCCTTCCAATCAATTGAATATTAGGCTATGTTAAAGTAGCTGAGAGTGAAAAGTTGATTATTTCGCAAGACTACTAACTCGGTATTGGGTCAAAATAGCTTGAAGACTGAGTAAAGATATAGGAACTAATTACATACGACACTAATCTACAACCCAATTAGGAATCCCCAACTTTAGTTAATCCAACTTTTCCCTCTTTCCCAAACTAAATCCTAATTATACCATTTCACTCCCCATTCCCTTTTCATGTTAATTTCAAAGCATACCAACAATTCCCTCAAGAATTATACTAGAATATGTCCTTAATCTAAGATTTAAAACCTAATTAAAAACTTATGAAATAACAAGAAATTAATGAAAATAGTGAGAGTTACAAGCATTTCCCAAATTAATCCCCTAATTAAGCGCATTTATCCAATTTTATCTTAATCAAGTCCTTAATATAATTTCAGCTCCATGCATTTTCTGATTTGCTTTTGCTCTTATCCATCGTGCATCTGAATTGTGAAAGAAAATTCAATTTCATACCAAAAGTGATACTATTTAGATTGTTACATTGTCCTTTGTAACACCTATTCTGCTAAATTTTCTTACTTGGTAAGTCTTACATCTAATTAATCTTTCAGTTTTTCTTACTATAAACAATATAAACACTTGACTAGACCTTCAAAACCAATAATTACATTTTATAATCAAGCTTGGATAGTTGGTTCTTCACTTCTTGATGGCTCGTCTGAGTTGCGAGAACAAGTGGACTCTGAATAGCTGTATGAAACTCCAATCTTTTTTAAAGCATTGGATACAAAGCTGTTTGTACTATAAGATCTAATGGAACTTTCTGAGTCTAAAATTGCAGTGCTCAAAAATGGTGGCTGATTTGGTGTAGGAACATCTAAATCTGAATTACTTAACATTTTAACAACTTGAGTCATGGATGGTCTAAGGAAAGCAGAAGCTTGTGTGCAAAGCAAACCAATGTGTAACACCCTTAATGCCTCAGCTTCAGAAATATCATCTCCCAAGCTAGAATCGATAGTCTCAACTAATGTGTTTGAACGATAATGTTTCCAAACCTGGTGCCAAAAAGACAATTTCTATCACTCTCTCGGTCCTCTAATATAAGTCACTAGAGCAAATGACACACATATTAAGAAATGTAGTTAATTATATAAAAAAAATAGGACTCGCATTAACAAATTATATCCTTAAACAATGGTATGGGAAAGAGAGATAACAAGCATTGGATAATGAGCGTGATAAGTAGCAAGGTATTTAATCGGAATACAAATTTAATACTTCTTTGATGAGAGTGTAAGACGACTTATATAATCGACAATTTTATTTTCTGAAGTTACTTGTATATTGTGGAACGAAGAGAATAACAAGCATAAGGCTTTGATTCCATAAGGTATATTTGGACTAAAAAGTAATAAATTTTAATGGAAGAATCAACATATTTTCAATTTTACAAGGATAAATATTAACCAATCCAGTTTGATGTTTTAAAGTCTTACAGTTTGTAGAAGTGATCCAGAGTCCTCTCTGATGACATGATTCCTTCTGCCACATACAATCTCAAGAACAAGTACTCCAAAACTATAGACATCAGCTTTATCTGTAAGCTGTCCTCGAATTAGGTACTCCGGAGCCATGTAACCACTGCTCCAAGTATCGAAATGCGACTGTTAATAGGACTTTGAATAATATATTACACTGTACTGGCATTAAGTAACACCTAAAACATTTGTTTAAATTGATTTTTGAAATGCAATGAATGCTTTTTCACTTGAAGGGTTCTACTAGAAATATTGATACAAAAAATAACTACTCATCGTTCTTGACCCATATCTTCAAGGTTATAAACTTAAGTAGGTTTTGTTTATGTAACAAAGATTGCTAATGCAGACTACATTTTTTTTGAAACGAATGGAGACTACATAAATCGTTTTAACTTGGTATAGTTCTCGACTTCTTGTTGATTTTGACACAATCTGTAAGTACAGTTACTTACATGCATAATATCATATGATCTACCTAATGCCAAGGACTTACAGTGTTCCAGCAATTCCAGTACTTAAATGTGTTTTATCAGTAGCAAAACAGCGCGCAAGACCAAAATCTGCAATCTTAGGTGAGAGATTATCATCGAGAAGAACATTGCTGCTTTTGATATCTCTATGGATGATTCTTTTAATAGAACCTTGATGAAGATAAGCAAGCCCTTCTGCTGTTCCACGAATGATGTTAAACCTCTGCTTCCAATTTAGAATTTGAGTTCTGCTCTTTTCTGAAAAGGAAAACAAAGATTTATTTGCCACAATCCCCAAACTTTGATCTATCTACCGAGCTTTTTTTCTGCTAACATATTGACCTGTCGGTATCTATATATCTATCTATTTACCATTAATAACAAAATGTTCTGACGAACATGTATCATCTCTTTACAATTTTTTCCCGCATAAGTCGTATTGTTAGTACTCGAGTTTTTACACGATTGTCATTGCCACTACTTACATAAACACTTATGATGACATGTTCATAATTTTTTATTCATCTTATTTCATAACCTCTCTAGGAAAGCTTAAAACAAGTTATAGACAAACAATTTGAGTTTCTTTTAACTTTTGTTATAGAAATAGTTTATAAAGAAACACTTGAGTAATAAGGGTTTATGATATAAAAGCCTCCTTATTAAATATAGAAATTAACTTTAGAGCCTATGTAATGTAAGTGTTAAGATAAAGAGATGTAAGAGAACTTACCAAAGATAAATTGATCTAAACTCTTGTTGGGTAAGTACTCATATACAAGTAGGCTCTCAGGTCCTTCAATGCTACAACCTAATAGTTTGACAAGGTTTTGGTGTTCAATTCCACTGATCAAATCTACTTCATTGAAGAACTCATCCACCCATTGCCTATTATTGAATACCAATCTCTTTACTGCAACAACATTTCCATTAGGGAAAATACCTTTGAAAACTGAACCTGATCCTCCTTGGCCTATTTTTCTTGAAGAGTTGAAATAATCTGTTGCCTTCTCAAGCGTTTCGTATTTGTAATTCAAACTAGATTTTGTTATGGAAGATGAAATTTGATCCCGGTTATTTTTTTCTGAATAAAGAAAAAGAAAAACAACAAAAGAAAGTTAACATACAAACAATTTATTGTGTGTAAATAATTTCATTTTCAATATGAAATGTTAACCTTTTTTCAGATTTGACAATTTTTTGTAGAATGCAAAAGAGGCAGAGAGAGCAAGCATAATAATTGCAGCTATTGCTAACACTGCTGCTATTAGAGCTCCTCTGCTTAAAGATGCTGAAATAATGAAACACAAGCAATGACATCAATAAATGCAAAAGACAAAGTATTGTATTTTCTCACTCAATGGCATGTGTTAAATAAGATCAGAGGATCTATTTAGGAAAATATAAAAGTATGAAAGAATCTTGCTTCTCAAAGTGGAACAAATTTGAAACAATAACATCAAAGCAAAATACATAAAAATCCCATGGTAGGTTTCAAATTTAAATTCCAATTGTCATTTTAACTCACTACGAACTACCCAAAATCAAGTAAACGATTTAAGTTGCAGCAGCAGAAGCTACTCCGCGATCCTAGAAACTACTCCCTCCGGTATATATAGCATATCTAATATATTCATTAATACTCTCTTCGGTCACTATTATATGCAAATATTCATTTTTCAGATTCATTGAATAATGGATATTTCTTTTTTTTTTTTATAATATAGTCCAGATAATTGACTATGATTGTTGACACAAACTTTTTAGTGGTAAAACTCTTATAACAAAGTCTTAATTGCAGTTGCAAACAATAATTATAACCATGTTTGAAATCAAGAAAGAATGAAATTTCTCACCATTTCCACCATCTGTTCCACCTCCTTCATTGAAAAATTTGTGTGTTGAGTATCTCAAATAACATCCAGCATTCAACGCCCTACCTTCACTATTTGGCAAACACCCTCTAACCTTCTTCACAGCATTGCTCAAACAATCTCTACAACCATCAATCCCAAGAGTTTTCCAGCATTGTGCTAAGGCATAAACACCCTCAACTTCTCCAACAGCAAATCCACCACCATCACCACCAGCATCCTTGGCCACAACATCAACCACTCTTTCAACACTCCTTTCCATCTGCACCTCCAACCTCTCAGAAGAGGTGCAGATTACATTGTCCCTTAAAGGGTCAGTTTCCTCTGAGTAGAAACTATAATTGTCGTAACGAAGGAAGCAACCATCAAGATAGATGCGAGCAGAGAGCGAAGGGAGACAACGAGGGAGCTTAGTCCGGCTTGCAGCATAGCAAAGAAGACAATCAGTATGAGAGAGATCTTGAAAACATTGTGCAAAGCCATAGATTGGAAAGGATCCTGAGATATTTACTGATTGAGTTCCCCAATTATGATCAGTCACAAGCTGTGAGAGATTCTCCATATCTTTTATGAAACTTGGGATGAAGTTTGATTTTTGTGATGCTTTGTCTTTACCACAGTAGAGTCCAGCTTCAGAGATTCTTGGGTCTGAAATTGTGTGAGAAAATAAACATGACACGATGAAAACTATAACCTGTGGTTGGCTGTTGATTTTGGAACTCATTTTTCTTTTTCTGATATAATTATGTTTATGTTTACAAGTGTTTCTGTTCTGTTATCCAACCTTTTGGGAAGGAGTTATTAGTTTTATGTGAGAGTTTAGCTTTGAAAAATTTGTCACAATTTGACCATTTCAAAATTTTTCTTTTTTTTTTTTTTATGGAAAAGCTAACATGCATAAGTTAAAAAGTTAAAATTTAAAACTTCTAAAATTTAAAAGGTACTAATTAATATGGCATTGAATTTGAAGAGCAAAATGAGACATTCATTTTGAGACAATTTTTTTTTTTATAAAATGTGTGACTCGTTCTAAGACGGAGGGAGTACCTCCTTTCAAGGTTTGTCTATTCTCTCCAATATTGCATGGGTTAACACAAATAAACATATTTAAAATGATTTATTCCAAAATTATGCTTTAAATATAAAATGTATAAGTTTCAAAATAAACTTACTATTTTTTACTTATTTACTTGTACTTCATCTAGAATAAAATATACATAAAAGTGATAGTTGAAAAGTCAACTTATGTGATTAAAAATTTAGTCAATATATATTAATTTTTCAACTATCTCTTTGCTCATATTCCCCCGATCTCAAATATAAGCAACTTTTAATTTTTTTTAGTTTTATTAAATAAATGATGAATGTGGTCTCAATTATAAACCACATACATCATTTATTCAATAAACCAAAAAAAAAAAGTAAAAAGTTACTTTCATTTTGAAGCTAAGTTTGCACACACGGTAAAAAAAAACCTTTCAATTGAATATATCCATCATTTATTCATGCCAAAAGAAAAATCGAAATTTGGTTGGTGCTATTGATTATGCCCTTAATATATTGGTAGTAGTTTCTGGCCAGTTTGACAAATGCACAATACAGTTATACAGATGGGGTCTCAAATTGAAAAGCACCACATTAATGCGTCGGTGTACGACATGTTCGTTCTAGAAGAGAGCGTACTCGTTGATTGATAAAAAAAGAAAGAGAGAACTTAAAAAATTCCTTAAGAAATGCTTGAGAATATGGAATTTTTTTTTTGAAAATATGAAAAAATTCTTGAAAATAGTAATTACGTCTTCAAAATATTTTTAACTATTTCTTGAAGAAATGAAAAACACGTCTTTTAATATAAAAATTTCTATCTTAACTACACTATCTTAGAATTTCCCAAAAATAAAAAAGATAACCAATTGGAGTACACCAAAATTTAAGATAACTAGTGGAAGTGCTCGTAGAAGAAGATGCTGATACAAAGGAGGTTGTTATACGATGCGACGGAAGACATTCTCCAGTGGAGGGAAGAAACCTTTGAAAGAGGTTAACACTCCAACCCTCAAGTTAGTATGAGATTGAGGAAGACAAAGTGTGTAAAAGTCTGCGAAAATGTAATCATACATTGAGTGTGACGCGAAGGCACACTTATATAGTTGGGCACGTTGTCTCCTATAAAACCAGCGCAAGGCACGGGAAGCCGTCGGAGATTGACTCAACGGTCCAGATTTGATGAGGAGCGCTTCTGTGCGGTGAGTCGCACAAGAGGTCTTCTGAGTTTCCATGAGCGACGGTGGTTCTGGATTAATGGACCTTCGTATATTGGGTTGGCAACATGGGCTACGATCCAATCTGGAACAGTTTCCTTCCAAGCCCTTATTGTCTTGATGACGTAAGGAGTTTTTTAGGAGAGGAAGAATTTGAGGTCGGGTGATGGATAGGCCCATGAAACACATTCTTGAGGATAAAGTGCTTAAGTGATACTCCCTCCATAACAAAATATAAGCAAAATTCAACCATTTCAGTTGTAACTAATTATAAGCAAAATTGACTTTTTTTGTCATATTTAAGGATAATATACCTGAAATACCCTTATTTTAATTTTTTAAATGCACACACGTTTAACAACAACACCTTGAAAATATATTACTGTACACCACAATTAATGAGGGCAAAATAGGTTATTTAACTTAAATTAAATAACACAAACCACATTCCTTAAAAAATGTGAATTGGTCAAATTTGCTTATAAAAAGTTACGGAGGGAGTAAGAGATTGCATTAAAGGTGCACATATTGGAAAAGACGCCTTTTGCATTGATTGTTCGCATATGTCCCATACATGCATAGGGAGGAGTAATGACATTCTATGATGTCATGTTTTAGGTGTTTTATTGAGTCTTTTTGCTACTTTATCTTATGTTTTAGAAGATTTTATAGTGAGTTACTCATGGTTTTGGTAAAAAGCATGTCTTGTGTTAAAAATAGTATATTGATGCATGAGATACCCTCTCAGATTTTGTACATTTTCTCTTCTTTTTTAGTCTAGCTGACCTTACAAGATTTGGACAGCCTCTTTAGACTTTATTTACCACACAATCCACATTTATACCCTAAAGAGGATTAATGAAGCTTTACAACTTTTTACACAATTGTTTTGTGATCGTGATTATAACAATGATCAATTTGATATCACAATGAACTTTCTCTCTTTCTCTCTAGGTTCAATCTTATCATTGTAAGGTGAATCTGAACTTTTCAAATACACTATAAAAGATGTGTCAAAGATATATTGGAGGATTGAGTGTATTTGTGATTTCTATCTAATGTTTGAGAAGTGAATCTCATGTTGTGAGATGAATATGATCTCTTTCAAGCCTTACGGATGAGCCTACATTGTGCCCTTTAACCTCTTCAAAGCATGTTCATCTTCTTCGGCTCCCATCTTTAGGATGAGATCTTCTACAAACTTCAGTTCATGTCGATTCACCTTGGCATACTGTAACAACCTAACCCCAAAATTATTTTTCTAAATTAAAAATACAAATAACATTTAATCATACAAGGTGTAACACATTCTCATCATTAAATACACGTCAATTCAACTAGAAACAGTGCAGCGGAATAAATTTTCAAAGTTCAATCATATCATCTCAACAAATCAACTGATTTTTAAAAACAAGAATCTCAACAATAAAGTTTTGAAAGTAAATTAAATCTCAATTCCCTAGTGTTACAGAACCAGAGCATTGACCCAAAAATAAACTCATAATGAAAAGACGGATTGATGAGAAGGACCTCTAGTCATACTTGAAGCTCATATTGTTTAAAGATCCTTGTCCTTAATATATGTACCAACAAGGGCACACGCGTCCAATCCACAATCGGGGTCAGTATATATCCAAAATAAGAAGATTGCATAAACGTAATGAATATACTCAGAGATTAAATGCAGAAAACATCACCAATCATATATATATATATATATATATATATATTATTCAATCATTAATTGATCATCATTTTCATAATTACGCCATTTAAAAATCACATCATCTAGTAATCACAACAATCCACAACATCAAATAGAATATCAATACACCACATCAAATAACACATCAACACCTTGCCAAGTAATTCATCATACACCATTCACAACATCACCAATTTCAAAAACACCAGTAATGCACATATCATTCACAACAACATAAAGTTTAGCACATCAACACGTATATGAGAAAATGCAATTCATCCATATTACCTATGAATGTGGTACCATTTCTACTCGTCATTATTTGTATGTCAGAGTTGTGTTACTGGACATACACTCGTCATTCTCGTCATTGTCCTAATTATGATATGATGCATGAAGAAAGACTCACCAAACAATACACATTAACATATCATCAATAATTTACACCACAACAGGATTTATCTCATCATTTACTCATCATTATAAACAAGGTAATTCTCGTCATTTACGCGTCATCATAAGCAGCATGTATCTCATCATTATTCAACGTCATATATCAATATTTTCTCATCATTAATCATCATTATAATGTGTATTTATCATCACCATAATATTATATATATATATATATATATATATATATATATATATATATATATATATATATATTTCACCAGGGACGTCATCAAAATTAATATTAACTCACTACATAGCGGCACCACGACACAACATTACCCTCATCCCTTAACGACACCATTCTTACGTCTATTCGTCTTATTAAAAGCAACCTTATAACATATTACTTCAGATCTTTAATGAAATTCCTATATCCCCTTAATTCATCTAACTTATAGTAAGCTTGTTATCCTAAGTCATGACTCCACCATAGTTTAATATTTGTCCCTGTCGCGGTGATTTTCGGAGATCAAGCTATTGATTAGCGTTGACTCACTAATTTTATTTCACGACTGAACTTTTAATTTTTTAGATGAAATGTGGAAAAAAGTTCTAAATTACCACATTTTTAAAAGATTAGGGTTCGGGGGTTAGTTACGTTTAGGGAAGGTGTTAGCACCCTAAACGTTCGTAGTACTCTACGAGAACCTCTTGATTTTATTTTTTTATTTTGGCTATAACTTGCTTATTTTTTTTAAAAGGAAAAGAATGGATTAGAATAGTGAGAAAAGATAAAAATGTTTTTTTTTGTATTTTTTATGATTTGGAAGGACAAGGTCCTCTGCCTACGTACCCGTGAGGGATCAAAACCTCGTAGTTCGGGGTAAAAATAACGTTTGATTTGTTTGGTGTTTTTTATTAGTTTTAAAAAGTTTTAAAAATAAAAGCCAAGTGGCAAAATGGAATTGGTTTGTTTTTTTATTTTTGAAAGTGATTAAAGTGTAATTAAAGTTGATTAATGGTTATTTAAAGAAAATAAAAGAAAAAAAACGGACACTTGATTGAAAATCAAGGTTTATTAAGAAAAGATTTTTTTGTGATTTTCATTATTATTTGCATTTTTTTTGTTTTTAATTAACTAAGACTAAAAAGCAATAAAGGCTAAATGCGAGGAAATTCCGTGGTGACGTTGGATCACCACGAAACCCTTTTAAACTAACCTAATATTTTTGTATTTTTCTGAATAGCGAAATAAGTAAAAACAAATAAAAGACGTAAAGCAGAATAAATAAAGTGTGGTGTCAGTGCATATTCTCATTTATTTTTGTTACATTGATCCTAAGTACATTCTAATAAAATGAAAATAAAAATGACAAAATGATAAACAAGGGAAAAAAACAAAATTAAATATGCTAGAACAAAAATAAAATGAAAATGCGTGCAATAAAAGGGAAATAATAAAAAAAATAAAAATTAAAATGCATGATGTGTTAAATATAAAGGTAGTAAAATAAAATGCATGAGGATAAAAGGACCAAAATAAAATGCAAGAGAAAAAATAAAAAGAAAGAAACATAGAAGAAAATAAAATAGAGAAGAAATGGGGTGCAACAGGAAAATGGGGGGTGCCACTAGCAGAAAGTAAAAAAGAACAGAAAAAAGAAGGCTGGGGCGCTGAGAAGCCTATTGGGCTGAAGGAAAAAACAGACCGGTTCGGTTCAAGTGAACCGAACCGGTTCGCCCCCTATATATAAGTAAAAAATGGTTTTTTTTATCATTTTCTAAAACTCTTTCTCTCTCTTTCTTTCTCAAGCTCTCCTCTTCTCTCAACTTCTCTCAACTGAAAAAGAAAGTGGCCGTAAACAGAGGGGCTCCGACGCGGTGGTCGGCCGGCCCTGGGGGCGGCGCCGCCGCGCCGGAGAAGGCAAAATCCTCCCTTTTTTTTTTAAAAAAAGTTTTCTCAACCCTTTTCCCTCCCCCTCTTCAAAAATAAACTTAGATTTTCGAACAAAAAATTATACAGACCTAGATCTAAATTTGAAAGAAAATCGAAAAAAAAAAGGTCTACCTCCTGTGCTTTTGTGTTCGGCCTTGGCTTTCGTGTTGATGTGGGAGTACTGGTTGCGGACGTGTGGGTGAGGGTAGGAGGGAAGGCCGCGTGAGGTGGCTGGGTTTTGTTTTTGTGCGTTTGCGGGCGTGTGGGAGAGGGTAGGAGGGAAGGCCGCGTGAGGTGGCTGGATGCTGTGTTTTATTTGGGTTTGGGACTGTTTGGTGGTTGGTTTTAGGGTGGTTAGTGTGTGTTGAGGCGTGAAAGTGGTGGTGTTGTGTGGAGGCGTGAGTGGTGTGCGAGTGTGGGAGAGGGAGGTGATATGGTGGCGTATGGTTGGTGGTGGAGGAGGGTGTTGGGTACAGCTGGGTAGTGTTTGGGACGTGAGTGTGTGTGTTTGTGAAATGGTGAGTGGGAACCGTAAGCTTGGGTTGTGGTAGGGGTTTGATGTTTCTGATCAGTTTTTATGTGTTGGCTTTTTGATGGTTTTTCTTGGATTTGATTGAATTCGGCTCTGGTTGTTTCTGTGTGGTTTTGTAACTGATTTTACTGTGCTTTTCTCTCTGATTTTATAGTGCAGTGATGATAAATGCTGATTAAAGCCATTGATGGACAATTATCACAATTAGTCAGCAAACAATCAAAATGGCAACCATTAAAATTGCCATCAAACCCATTAAAAACAAAAAAGTCAGACCTCCTAAAAAAAGAACAATAAAAAAAACGAAAATTAAAATAAAAATAAAAATAAAAAGACAATAAAAAAGGAAAGAAAAAAAAAATGAAACTAAAAATAAAAAGAAATGATAATTAAAAATGACAAACAATAATAATAATAAAAAGTCGCCTTCGGAACCAAAAAAAATGAGGTATTTTAAAATACCTCCCTGCCGAAATTTTGTCTGAAACGACGAAAAAAATTTCGAACCCAGAGACGAGTAAAAAAAAGAAACTTAGGTCAAAAATTGGGGTATGACAGATGCCCCTATTTAAGTCTCTTCGTCCGGAGATTTAAAGAGAAAAGCTTGGATTCGACGGGTCGAAGGGACTTAAATACAGAGTACGCCAATTTTGGACCTAAGAAAATGTGAAATGCTCGTGATGCAAAATGTGAATGCAAGACGGCGAAGATGACCTGACTGGGGACAAAACAAAACAAAAGGATACCCGAGTTCGTTAAAGAAAAGGGATCCGACTCCACTGGGGGATAATATATAGTTCCACTGGGGAAGAGATCAACCATCGTATTGATAGCTGAAAGAGGAAGTATGGTATGGGAACGACACCGACCACAAGCTGCCCGTTTGTAGAGCTTGCCACTTGAGGTAAAGACGGAAACAAAAGTAACATGCCACTGACGACAAGAAACAAAGGTGAATGTCAGCTGTTCGGGATGTAGCCGAACTTGCCACTGACGACATGATAAGAGATAAAATGTCAGTTGCTCGGGATGTAGCCGAACTTGCCACTGACGACATGATAGATGATAAAATGCCAGCTGCTCGGGATGTAGCCGAACTTGCCACTGACGACATGATAGATGATAAAATGCCAGCTGCTCGGGATGTGGCCGAACTTGCCACTGACGACATGATAGATGATAAAATGCCAGCTGCTCGGGATGTAGCCGAACTTGCCACTGACGACATGATAGATGATAAAATGTCAGCTGCTCGGGATGTAGCCAAACTTGCCACTGACGACATGATAGATGATAAAATGCCAGCTGCTCGGGATGTAGCCGAACTTGCCACTTACGACATGATAGATGATAAAATGCCAGCTGCTCGGGATGTAGCCGAACTTGCCACTGACGACATGATAGATGATAAAATGCCAGCTGCTCGGGATGTAGCCGAACTTGCCACTGACGACATGATAGATGATAAAATGCCAGCTGCTCGGGATGTAGCCGAACTTGCCACTGACGACATGATAGATGATAAAATGCCAGCTGCTCGGGATGTAGCCGAACTTGCCACTGACGACATGATAGATGATAAAATGCCAGCTGCTCGGGATGTAGCCGAACTTGCCACTGACGACATGATAGATGATAAAATGCCAGCTGCTCGGGATGTAGCCGAACTTGCCACTGACGACATGATAGATGATAAAATGCCAGCTGCTCGGGATGTAGCCGAACTTGCCACTGACGACATGATAGAAGATAAATGTCAGCTGCTCGGGATGTAGCCGAACTTGCCACTGACGACATGATAAAAGATAAATGTCAGCTGCTCGGGATGTAGCCGAACTTGCCACTGACGACATGATAAAAGATAAATGTCAGCTGCTCGGGATGTAGCCGAACTTGCCACTGACGACAGGATAAAAAGGTAAATGTCAGCTGCTCGGGATGTAGCCGAACTTGCCACTGACGACAGGATAAAAAGATAAATGTCAGCTGCTCGGGATGTAGCCGAACTTGCCACTGACGACACGATGGTAAAAGGTATGCACAAGCTGTTCATTAAAGAACTGTCACTTGGCGAAAAGAGGGTGACATCTTTGGACCAGACACACTGGGGATGACACTTGGGGAAAAAGAGTTACAAATTGTTCATGATTGATTGACATGAAAAGCAAGACTCAGGGTGGTTAATGCAACCATGTATTGAATGATGTTATGTGCATGTTGCGTATGCATGAATGTGTATATGCATGAATGTATGAATGTATGTAAGACAATACGACTTGTATGACTGTATGGAGGATTGACTTGTGGGATAATATAACTGATGGACTTGATGAGACAAGACTGGACAGGTAAGATGGAAAGTGGACCGACGACGCAGTACAAACACTCAACAATCTTCATTGGGGATGACGTCATTGGGGACATATCAAAACATTGACGGGGTAAGGCCCGATGTATGCACCAACTGGTGGGGAGCAAACACTTCCTGGGGGAGACGTGTTAGTCCGAAGACCTGGCAGCAGAACTGGTGTTTCTGTGGTCATGCTTTTTGTTTCTTTCTTTTTGAGTCCCTAACTTTTGCGTGGACCGCCCTTTCGGGTTTTCAGTCCACCGGGAATATATTCTTTTTGTGTGCCCCTAATTTTTGCCTGGACCGCCCTTTCAGGTTTTCGATCCACCGGGACGCTCATTTTTGCCTAAGCCGCCCTTTCGGGTTTTCGACTTACCGAGCTCTTTTTCTTTTTCTTCTTTCTTTTTTCTCAAGCAATTGACCATGTTTAACCTGCTGAGTTTGTTCGTTCTCAGGATAACTGTTGACGCATACTTCACTTATTCATGTGTTCAGAGAGAATGTGTTTGTTGTTTATGCTTTCCAAAAATATAAAAAGATTTATGATTTTTTTGAAAAATATTTTGCTTCAAGTACTACCATCAAAAATAGAAGAAATTTTATAAACAGAATAAATAGGAATTCCAAATAAAAAGCACAGGCTCAAATTTATTCAACAGAGTGGTGACCCGCCAATGGCGTGGCTCCGCGGATTTCACAAAGTTTGGAAAATGGTAAATATAAGGGGAAGGTACATTGAATACAAATAACCGCTATTCTCCCTAACAACTTTGAATTCCACTGTTTGGATGCTTCAGATTTAGAGTCTCTTTGACAGCTACTGTGCCCCAAATGAGTCATGGCCAACCTGATGCAGTTACTTTGTCTTTTGATCCTTAACTTTTGCATAGACCGCCCTTTCGGGTTTTCGATCTATCAGGATGATTATTTTCTGTTTCATGTCTCTAATTTTTGCCTGGACCGCCCTTTCGGGTTTTCGATCCACCGAGACGCTCATTTTTGCCTAAGCCACCCTTTTGGGTTTTCGACTTACCGAGCTGTTCTTTTATTTTTAGACAAAGTATTTCTTGACTGCATCGGCGTTCACAGGACGGGGAAGCTCGTCACCATCCATAGTCGTAAGAGTCAAAGCGCCACCAGAGAAAGCTCTCTTGACGACATATGGGCCTTCATAATTAGGCGTCCATTTGCCCCTGGAATCGGGTTGAAAAGATAGGATCTTCTTGAGCACAAGACCTCCTCCTTGGAACACACGGGAACTGCCCGTGACACAAAGCATTCATGCGTTTCTCTTCAATCAAGCTTGAACTGATCATATTTGTTTTGACATCATTCAGCCTCTGATAACTTGGGTTCCATTAAAACTCTCATTGATGGAATCTCAATCTCCACAGGGAGTACTGCTTCCATGCCATACACTAAAGAAGAGGGGGTTGCCCCTGTTGAGGTACACACTGAAGTACGATATCCATGTAAAGCATACGATGACATCCCATGCAGGTCCTTGTAAGTGGTTACCATCTTCTGCACCATCTTTTTGATGTATTTTCTTTCTTTGTTTTTTTTGCTTTTGTTTGTTGTGTTTTTTTTTGCAGCCTCGATGGCATCATTCCTCTGGGATTTGACCAGGAATGCTGTAATGGCAGTTCTTCGGAACCCAAGTTAATCATTTCGAGTGCTTCTTCATGAGGCTGAATGATGTTCTTTTATATTCTAGTAACAGAGAGATCTTTTCGGGAATCTGTTCATCCTCCTCCTCTTCAGCTTCATAAACAGGGAATTCAAAGTCGAGAGAGAGCATAGGGTTACAGTGTTCAACGGGTTCAAGGATGCATATGATTGATGATTGATTTTTTTAGAAAATGAGTGGAGAATGCAGACATTTGGAAATGATTAAAAAGAAAACAGATAAAAGAAAGATAATTAACTTTTTTTGGTTTTTTGTGTTACCATTTTCCAGAAAAAACAAAATATAAAAAGACAAAGTCGAGGACAAAACGACTTTTTATTTAATGATGAGAATGCGTGAAACAAAAAGCCCTAAAAAGTTCACTTTCGTCACGGGCGAAACGAAAGGAATTTTTTTGAAAAAGACAAGACAACAAACACATTACTTGGACCTATGAGTAACTGAGGGAATGTCAACAACGATCCAATTGCAGTAACCTTTGCCATGTGTTACAAAATTCACTGCCACCTTCTTCACCAGGGTGAGCTTCTGAGCAATCTTGCACCAAATTAACAAATGGGGTCCCATGGCCAGGTAGTAGATTAGCTTGCACATCGGGACTCGACCCTTTGAAGGATAGGATGTTGGCCTGGATCAACTTTTGGACTTCGGCTTTCAAGGCGTAACAATGCTCAACGTCATGACCGGGTGCCCCTTGATGGAAAGCGCAAGAAAGATGAGGTCTATACCCTCTTGGCAATCTTTCAGGTACCTTAGGAGGTGCCCTAGTTTGAACAAGATTTTTATCAAACAAAGTGAGAAGCAACTCTGCATACGCCATGGGGATTGGATCAAAATGGGATATCCGCTGAACCCGATTCTGTTGTCGAACTGCTGGGGAGCCTGTTGTCGAGGCTGTTGTTGATACTGCTGCCGAGGCCTTTGTTGGGGCTGGAGCTGATTTCTGGATAGCCGGAGTTGGGGTTCCAAAAGAAGTGGGATGAAAACCTTTGTCTGATAGAAATGGCATCCCCCATGGGTAAGCTCTAGACGTGCCGGGCGGTGGAGCAAGTATGGTAGAAGTTGGTAAAGCAAATAAGATTGGCTGCTCAAGAGTAGTAACAGCAGGCTGAGGAACTGACGTCTGGGCTTGGGAAGCCAACAGAGCATTCATCATGGAGGTCAACTTCTCCATCCCTTCCCGGAGATTGGCCACCTCTTCCCGGAGGTTCTGGTTTTCTTGCTCCAAATGTTCCATTCTTTTTCTCTGATATGCCCTAGTGTTGTGTGTGTAAGTCGGTTTCTGCCGAGGACGTCGGGCCACTTTCTTGGACTAGGCAGATGGACCTTTTGAAAAAACAAGACGTGAGACTCGACTTGAGAAACTATGAATGCAACATGATGCATGATTATGCGTATGCAAAAAAGAAAGATATTTTATTGAAGGACTTTATTGAAGTAATTGTAAACATCATGGTTTGAACATTCCGTTTAATCATTAAGACATTACAAAATAGTTTTTGACAAATTACAAGATTTTGGAAGCTAGAACATAAACATAGAACCCTAAAGACTTTAACTCAAGCTCCTGGAGCAGGTGGACTCTCGGAATCTGAATGTGCTCCAGAGATCGAATCCATAAACCTCTTCTTTCTCCTGGCGTCCCTCCGAAGCCGGAAATCTTTTTGCTGAAGTAGATCGTCCTTCTCAATCATCCGTTGATTCTGGATGAAAAGCTCGTGATCCTTCTGTTCTAATTTTCCCTTCAAGGTCTCATGTTCACGTTCAAGCTCCTGGTATTTTCTCTTCCAAGTGTCCCTCTCAAGCCGTATTCGAATCAACTGCTCATTGTATTCCTCTTTGTTATCGAAGGGTATGGGTAAGGATGGCGGTGGGACGGTTGAGGATAGGTATCTGGGCAAAGGGTAGGGTAAACCAAAACTCGAAGCTCTGTCGATGACCCACTGAGTATAAGATCCATGTACAAAGCTTGTCCTCCTTCCTAACTGGTTTCTGTCAACCCTACGGATAGTATGCCAAGCTCGCACAAATTTTAATCTCATATCTGTATGGTCTTCATGATTCAGGTAGAATTCACCGGTTAGGGAGAGGTTGTTAGGTTTCTCTTTCATGGGGTAACCGAACTGGCGTCTAGCGAGAGCAGGGCTGTAAGTAATTCCCCCTCGCGTACCGATGAGGGGTACGTTGGGAAACTCTCCACAACTGTCAATGATTACTCCAATGACGGCGGCTGGTTGATACCAAATGATATCGGCTGGGGTGAGGGACATGATTCTTTGAGGCCATCGGGTTTTTTCTGGATTGGTTTTGAAGAGGTGGGTTTGAGGCAGATGTAAAGTAAACCACTTGTAGAGCAAAGGCGCACAGCAAGTGATAACTCCACATCCCTTTTGAGTTCTGTGGTGAATGGAATGGTAGGTATCTGCAAGTAGGGTAGGGACAGGATTTCCGGATAGGAAGATTTGGATCGTGTTGATATCGACAAAATCGTCAATATTAGGGAAAAGTATGAGGCCATAGATGAGTAGGGCAAGGATAGATTCGAAGGCATCGGTACTGGAGGCTTCGGCGAAAGCGTAGGCTTTTTGGTAGAGGAATTTGGAAGTTAGGCCTTGGGAGCCCGCTTTGGTAGTGAGGTTAGTGGCTATTTCGGAGGTTTTGAGATGAAGGGCTGCTGCGATGGTTGGGTGTTTAGGAGTTGGTTCAAGGCCGTTGAAAGGTATCTTGTCAGGTATTGGCAAACCAAACAGATAGGAATATTCTTCCAAAGTGGGGACAAGTTGGTAATCCGGGAACGTGAAACAGTGATAGAGAGGATCATAGAATTGGACCAAGGTATTAAGGATCCCTTCTTCAACGTTTGTCTTGAGAATGCTGAGTAGATACCCATAACGATCTCGAAAGTTCTCTGGACTAGCTACCAAAGATCCTAGCTTCCTTAAGTTCGTCAAATCTGGGCTTTTGAAATTATATTTCTGAGTCTTCCTCATTGTGATGTTCATACCTACGATGTTTACAACAAAACTTGTCTAAGCCCTTCGATATTTGATGAAAAAACGTTTATGAATGGATGCATGTATGCATGATTATGTTAAAGAAGCGGAGAAAACATGGTGAGGTTAAGTCCGTAATGTTGGAGTTGAGGGTAAACACGCCATTTTGGTAAGGACTATGGTTTCATATGTACCTGTATCACGGGTTCTACCAAGTTCCCAAAGTCATTGACCACTTCCGAATATTGCCAGATTACGGGACTACTCCCGGTCCAACAACGTTCGTAGGAAAGTCTCGTTTGAGTGTAGTATCGCGTATCGACCAACTCAAGACTACTCTTGATTAGCCACCGCACTACGTCCTAAAAGACCAAGATGGGTTAAAGGTGACTAAAGGTCCTCAACTTCATAGGCCACTTAAAAATAACAATGTCAAACACGACTACTCATGTTGACATGGTATTACCTTTAAGAGTCCTCCATTGAGCGGGGTTATATCACATGTACCAACACCCAAGACTACTCCTGGTATGGCACTTTGATTATACCACCATCCTATCTTATGATTTCCCTCAAGTCCGGGTATAGGACTCATCTCACCACTCACGTAAAAGGAAAAAAACACATATGCACATATTTACATTTTTTATGTTTTAAGCAAGTTATAGCACAAAATAATTAAATAAATCCAAGTTAGGCTCAACCCTCTTAGGGAAGTCCCCAGTGAAGTCGCCATTTCTGTCGCGGTGATTTTCGGAGATCAAGCTATTGATTAGCGTTGACTCACTAATTTTATTTCACGACTGAACTTTTAATTTTTTAGATGAAATGTGGAAAAAAGTTCTAAATTACCACATTTTTAAAAGATTAGGGTTCGGGGGTTAGTTACGTTTAGGGAAGGTGTTAGCACCCTAAACGTTCGTAGTACTCTACGAGAACCTCTTGATTTTATTTTTTTATTTTGGCTATAACTTGCTTATTTTTTTTAAAAGGAAAAGAATGGATTAGAATAGTGAGAAAAGATAAAAATGTTTTTTTTGTATTTTTTATGATTTGGAAGGACAAGGTCCTCTGCCTACGTACCCGTGAGGGATCAAAACCTCGTAGTTCGGGGTAAAAATAACGTTTGATTTGTTTGGTGTTTTTTATTAGTTTTAAAAAGTTTTAAAAATAAAAGCCAAGTGGCAAAATGGAATTGGTTTGTTTTTTTATTTTTGAAAGTGATTAAAGTGTAATTAAAGTTGATTAATGGTTATTTAAAGAAAATAAAAGAAAAAAAACGGACACTTGATTGAAAATCAAGGTTTATTAAGAAAAGATTTTTTTGTGATTTTCATTATTATTTGCATTTTTTTTGTTTTTAATTAACTAAGACTAAAAAGCAATAAAGGCTAAATGCGAGGAAATTCCGTGGTGACGTTGGATCACCACGAAACCCTTTTAAACTAACCTAATATTTTTGTATTTTTCTGAATAGCGAAATAAGTAAAAACAAATAAAAGACGTAAAGCAGAATAAATAAAGTGTGGTGTCAGTGCATATTCTCATTTATTTTTGTTACATTGATCCTAAGTACATTCTAATAAAATGAAAATAAAAATGACAAAATGATAAACAAGGGAAAAAAACAAAATTAAATATGCTAGAACAAAAATAAAATGAAAATGCGTGCAATAAAAGGGAAATAATAAAAAAAATAAAAATTAAAATGCATGATGTGTTAAATATAAAGGTAGTAAAATAAAATGCATGAGGATAAAAGGACCAAAATAAAATGCAAGAGAAAAAATAAAAAGAAAGAAACATAGAAGAAAATAAAATAGAGAAGAAATGGGGTGCAACAGGAAAATGGGGGGTGCCACTAGCAGAAAGTAAAAAAGAACAGAAAAAAGAAGGCTGGGGCGCTGAGAAGCCTATTGGGCTGAAGGAAAAAACAGACCGGTTCGGTTCAAGTGAACCGAACCGGTTCGCCCCCTATATATAAGTAAAAAATGGTTTTTTTTATCATTTTCTAAAACTCTTTCTCTCTCTTTCTTTCTCAAGCTCTCCTCTTCTCTCAACTTCTCTCAACTGAAAAAGAAAGTGGCCGTAAACAGAGGGGCTCCGACGCGGTGGTCGGCCGGCCCTGGGGGCGGCGCCGCCGCGCCGGAGAAGGCAAAATCCTCCCTTTTTTTTTTAAAAAAAGTTTTCTCAACCCTTTTCCCTCCCCCTCTTCAAAAATAAACTTAGATTTTCGAACAAAAAATTATACAGACCTAGATCTAAATTTGAAAGAAAATCGAAAAAAAAAGGTCTACCTCCTGTGCTTTTGTGTTCGGCCTTGGCTTTCGTGTTGATGTGGGAGTACTGGTTGCGGACGTGTGGGTGAGGGTAGGAGGGAAGGCCGCGTGAGGTGGCTGGGTTTTGTTTTTGTGCGTTTGCGGGCGTGTGGGAGAGGGTAGGAGGGAAGGCCGCGTGAGGTGGCTGGATGCTGTGTTTTATTTGGGTTTGGGACTGTTTGGTGGTTGGTTTTAGGGTGGTTAGTGTGTGTTGAGGCGTGAAAGTGGTGGTGTTGTGTGGAGGCGTGAGTGGTGTGCGAGTGTGGGAGAGGGAGGTGATATGGTGGCGTATGGTTGGTGGTGGAGGAGGGTGTTGGGTACAGCTGGGTAGTGTTTGGGACGTGAGTGTGTGTGTTTGTGAAATGGTGAGTGGGAACCGTAAGCTTGGGTTGTGGTAGGGGTTTGATGTTTCTGATCAGTTTTTATGTGTTGGCTTTTTGATGGTTTTTCTTGGATTTGATTGAATTCGGCTCTGGTTGTTTCTGTGTGGTTTTGTAACTGATTTTACTGTGCTTTTCTCTCTGATTTTATAGTGCAGTGATGATAAATGCTGATTAAAGCCATTGATGGACAATTATCACAATTTGTCAGCAAACAATCAAAATGGCAACCATTAAAATTGCCATCAAACCCATTAAAAACAAAAAAGTCAGACCTCCTAAAAAAAGAACAATAAAAAAAACGAAAATTAAAATAAAAATAAAAATAAAAAGACAATAAAAAAGGAAAGAAAAAAAAAATGAAACTAAAAATAAAAAGAAATGATAATTAAAAATGACAAACAATAATAATAATAAAAAGTCGCCTTCGGAACCAAAAAAAATGAGGTATTTTAAAATACCTCCCTGCCGAAATTTTGTCTGAAACGACGAAAAAAATTTCGAACCCAGAGACGAGTAAAAAAAAGAAACTTAGGTCAAAAATTGGGGTATGACAGTCCCTCTATTATCGTCACCTATAACTTCAACAATTTCCCTAACTATACCCTCATTCTAACTTAAGGTCTTTACATCAACATTATAACGTCATCAACTTTCCCAACAAGGACTTCATTACATATTAAGGTTTCATTCTCCTATTATCGTTCATCGTTACCACAGTCAATTATTATAAACCACATCCCATATCTTCATTTATATTCGTATTACTTTTCTCTAAATGGTTCCTATCTTAAACTCACCGTCATTACAACATTTAACTCGCCCTATATCTGCGGCATTTACACATCTGCGGCATTTACACCATTAAAATTCATCTTACTAACTTTAAGTAGTTCAACATTTCGCCTTACCACTAATATTATCCCTAACATTATTCATTACTGAACTCACTTCTTCCTAACTTTGATCTCACTTCGTCCTATCACTTCACTTAACACCTTCAATCATCTTAATCGGCCACACTCTATCCTTTATTTGTTTTATATCTTCCACACTTCTATCCAACTCTTTATTACCTTAAGGAAATTATTTTAGTTATCATCAACTATCCTAAACCACCACTTGATATCTCTTCCTATAATCGTCTTATATTCCTTTAACTATTTCATCTTTTAGGCCCACCATCGTTTTAAGGAATTACTTATAAGACACTTAAACACACCTCCCTCTGTTAGGTTCATTACTTTGGGACCCTATCCTACACTTTAGGAACTCAATAAAATTAGGGTTTTCTAAGTCTAGGAAGGGTGCACGACCATGTTCCCTAAGGGCACGATCGTGCACCCCCAAAAACACAACATGAATTTTGGGTAGAACATCATGCACGGGTCGTGCCTAAGAAGCGCACGACCATGTGTGTCAGACAACACTCCGAAATTGCAAATTTTCTACGATTTCGATTCAGGGGACCTTTCCGATCTCCGTTTTCGACCCTAAACTCACCAACACCAACCTTCACCAATTTTTTCTACTAATTTCCTATGATCATATTACACATCAATTTCCATCCAATCTTACCTGATCACAAACTCTTCACACATGATTAATTTCCTAATCAATTTAACTAATCATTGGTTTCACAATCCTAAATCTCTTTGCATAGCTGCAACCACATCAACACTCCTCACCAGAATTATTTCATCACCATTTACTCACTATAGTTCCTATAATAACAACACCGAATTCACCGAATCATAATTACAATTAAACTCACAGTTATAACAACACAAAGGAATGACTATAACAACAACACTGAATTTACAGAATCATAATTACAATTGAACTCACAGTTATAACAACACAAAGGAATAACTATAATAACAATACCGAATTCACAGAATCATAATTACAATTCAACTCACAGTTATAACAACACAAAGAAAGAATACCCTGAAGGTGAGAAAAACACAAGAAGGGGGGTTGAATTGTGTTGACTTTTTCTTTTCTTTCTCAAAAACTTAATGATAGTTCAGAATCTGATTGGAGGTCAGATTCTGATGCTCTGTTTCAGAGCTATAATGCAGCGGATGGAAAGTAAATGAGAGAGAGAGAGAGGGACACAATCAATTATCCTGGTTCCTTCCACAACCCGGAAGTAGTCCAGTCCCCTTGTTACTAACAAGAGATTTTTCACTATAATCACAAAGATTACAATTGTTCAAGCACAAAGCAAGAGACTTCCAATGCTCAAACACAAAGTAATAGACTTCCTTGCTCAAACACTAAGTAAGAGAATTCCTTGCTCAAACACTAAGTAAGAGACTTCCTTGCTCAAACAAAAATTAAGAGACTTTCTATGCTCAAACACAAAGTATGAGACTTCTAGTTGCTCAAGCACACAAGCAAGAGACTTTTAGTCAAACAGAATTACAAAGAATATGTTTGAGTTGAACACTTGATATACTATCAGTGGTGTTCACAAAATACAACACAGATTCAGACTCTTTCGAATTTGGCAGACTTTTGCGTTTCCAGAAAACAGAGTAACAGAGTCTTAGAGTCTCAATCTTCTTCTTCAAATCTTCAATCCTTTATAGAGGAATAAAGAGCTGTTGTGAAGATGCCATGTCATCAATTAGAGCCGTTGTAATTGAAGCTTCAACCAACATTAATTCCTTCTGTTCTGGTGTGCAAACTCAGGAACAGAGCATTAACGTTTTTTGAATTGTTTCCTTAAAAACTGGCTGCGTGTTTCGTCCAAGGAGACAAGGGTTGCAGAAAGCGGTTTTGATGGTACAATACTTTACTGTTGACAGTGACAGCTGTTGAATTCTGCTTTTCCTTCAGACTCAGACTCCCAGTCTTCAGACGCAGTTCTTCAGAGGCTGGTCTTTCAGACACTGTTCATCAGACGCACCTCTTCAGAAGCTGGTCTTCAGACACACTGTTCATCAGACGCACTTCTTCAGAAGCTGGTCTTCAGGCGCACTGTTCATCAGACGCTGCCTTCAGAAGCTGGTCATCAGACACTGTCTTCAGACGCACTGTTCATCAGACGCTGCCTTCAGAAGCTGGTCATCAGACGCTGTCTTCAGACGTACTGTTCATCAGACGCTATCTTCAGAAAATGGTCTTCAGACTTGCAACACAAGCTTCACTATTTTTCTTTTGCTCTTATCTTGATATTTCAGAACCACCTTTAGATACAACAATTAAATATATGGTCCTGCACACTTAGAATAAGTATTAGCATATCCAATTTTCTTTTTAACACTTTGTTATCATTAAAACTCAAAAAGGACTTGTTCATACATTTTGTTCCAACAATCTCCCCCGTTTTTGATGATGACAAACACAAGTATTAATAAAAAATTGTTGTTAATGTAATTAACAGGTTGACTTCAGGGTCTGAGGTTTGTCTGCTCCCCCTAAGTCTGATAATTCACAAGGTGAGGTTTGTAAGCTCCCCCTGAGTCTTTTCCAGGTTAATTAAATTCAATTTAAATCAAACAGGTGAAAAATCAAACTGTTTCTGAGTGATTTTTCACAGAATTATATCTCACAAAGGATTAATCAGAGGCTAAGAGATAAGAAGTTGTTCTCCTATGTTAATTAATTATCAGAAATCAACTTATATTCTGTAAGCTCAAAGCCTGAAATACTTGTTACTTTTAATCCCTCTTTTGTCATCAACAAAAAGAAAATTCAAGAATTTAAGACACAAGAGAGTTAAAACGTGAGATAAAAATGTTCAGATCATTTTGTTCAGTACCACTGAACTGTTTCAGACACAAGTGTTCAGAACATATGGTTCAGTACTGCTGAACTCTTTCAGACACAATTGTTCAGAACATACGGTTCAGTACTACTGAACTTTTTCAGACAGAATTGAGAGTTTTTAAATGGGTCTGAAAACTGAATATGTAAGATGTGATAGTGAAAGTGTGAAAGTGTTCTGAGTGTTTTTGTTAAAATGATTTAGAAACTGAAAACAGAAAAAAAAATTAAACAGAACTGCACATTAATGACTTTAGGAGGGGCAAAGTACAACTTTCAAAACTAACTCATCACTGCCCAGCAGTTATAACTTATCAGATTCTGACCATGTGTTAGACAACTGTTCAGATTCACTCTCATTAGTGGGCCACGTGTAAAGTGTCCACTTATAATGATTTTTATCAGAAGTCAAAATTTCAGATTCTGAAACTCAGACTCTGATGTTTTCAGAGGCTGAACTTTCTTCAGACTCACATAGTGAGTGCCTGTTAAGTCTTAGCTTCTAATGAACTTCAGATTCTCAGTTTCTATTCAGAGTCAAGCAATTTTTTCAAGAGATGAAATGCATGTTCAATTTCTATATGCTTGGCTCTTGAATGTAGAATTAGATTTTTAAACAAACAGATTGCAGCAGTATTATCACAAAAGATATGAATGTTGTTTTCATGAATCTGATAGTCTTTCACATTGGTGTAGAAGCTGTTAAGTATAACAGAGAACTAATCATACCCCTGTAGAGCTTCTGATCTACCTTTGAGCTTCTGACTGCTTCTCCTTGTTCATTTAGTTTGTTTCTGAACACCCATTTTGTTCCAATAATGTTCTTGTGCTTTGGTCTTGCAAATAAGTCCTAAACACCATTTCTTTGGAACTGATTAAGTTCTTCTTGCATAGCCATAATCATTAAGACTTTGTTCAGAAACATCTTGCTCTTGATTGGCTTTAGGAGGAGTGTCAGCTACTGAGAGCTTTGCAGCTACTTGTGGATTTTCAGCTTCTGGACATCCTTCAGACTCAGAAATCTGTTCAGGTTCTGAAATGTCCACTGAGAGCTGAAGATCAGTACCAATGATCTAGCCTTTCTGGTTTCCTCCAAATCCCACAATTCCTCCCTCTTTCATGGTCAGGGTTTGGAACATAGACTTTTCTCCTGTCATGGGATGCTAGCAATCACTGTCCAGGTACCAAGACTTCTCCTTTTCTTTGTCTCTTAAGCATATCTGCAACATAAATAATTTCAAACTTAGGTACCCATATCTTTATGGGTCCTCTTGGGTTAGTTCTGAAAGGTTTAGTCTTTTGTTGCACCTTATGTATGGAGTTATAAGACTCAGACTTGTTCAGATACCTTGGATATGAATCCTTTAATCTTGAATAAGTCTTAGTATCAGACACTGAGTTCTTCAGAACCTGAGCTTTCAGTGGTCTTGACTCAGATTTCTTCAGAACCTTAGACTTGAAGGTCTTTGGTTCTAAGCATTTTAGAGTATGAACCTTTGAAGACTTTGGTTCTGTTTTCTTCAGAACTTTGGACTTAAGAGTCTTTGATTCTGATTTGTTCAGAATCTTGGATTCAGAAGTAGTAGGTTCTGATTTGTTAAGAACTTCAGTTTTGCCTGCTCCTGACACAAAGCAAACTTTCAGACCTTTCTTAATACAATCAGAATCAGATGACAGATTGGCTTTCTTTTGTATCCTTTGTCTGACATTCTGAGATTTAAAATGTTTTGTATAATTTGGTTTAGTATCTTTTGAATATTTCATAAATACAGCCTTTTTAAAATTTGAGTCTGAATTTTTTCAGATTCTGAGACTTGCTTGCCTTAGGTTCTGAACTCTTCAGACTTTGAACCTTTTCAGATTTAAAGTCTGTTTTCCTCATAGTCTTAGACTTAGAACCTTTTGGTTTAGACTTTGGCAAAGTTTTAGATTCTGCCTTCATCTTTCCCTCAGGTTCAGAAGTTTTGGATTCTGAGTTGTTCAGAACTTCAGAATCAGTAGTCTCTATTTCTGGTAAATTCTGTTTCTCAGATGCAGATACAAAACACACCTTGGTGCCTTTTATAATATCTCCAGAACAGGATGGTATATTTGTTTCTTTTGAATGATTGAATGGATCATTTTTGAAACCAATACCTCTTCCTCTGTTTCTGCTAATATTATAAATCATAGAAGCAACCTACTTCTGTTGATTCCAGTTAAGATAAAATCCTGAAGAGCAATTTCATATTCACTTGGAACTTCATCAGGTTTCTTATGAACCATTTCTCTGAGTTCTCTAACTTCTTCCTCAATCTCATTGATATGATTTTGAAGTTGGAGATTCTCATCAGTCAGCAAGTTGTATTTCTTTTTCAAAGATTTTAACTGAATTAGCTTGCTTCTGAGATGGTTTATAAGATCCTTAACTGTATCAATAAGTTCAGAACGAGTGAGTTCAGAATATACCTCATCTTCATCTTCAGAGTCTGATCCTGACTCTTCATCAGAAGATGTTGTAGCAATCAGAGCTATATTTGCTTCTTCTTCATCTTCATTCTCACTACCAGATTCAGATTCTTTGTTAAGCTCATCCCAAGTAGCCATCAGACTTTTCTTGAATCTGTCTTTGAAGTTGCTTGATTTTGAGTTGGTCTTTCTGGATTTCTCCTTTGATTTGTCCTTTTGAAGATCTGGACAATCAACTATAAAATGACCAGTTTTCTTGCAGTTGTAGCAACCTTTATGTTCTTCCCTCTTGAAACTAGATCCTTTGAAGTTGCTGCTCCTGTTAGAGAACTTCTTTAGTCTTTTCAACAAGTACTGAATTCTTTTAGAAAGCCTTGCTAGCTCCTCAGCTTCTGAATCTTCTTCAGAACTTCCCTCAAGAGATTCTTCATCAGATTCTGAAAGTTTTAGGGCTTTTGAAGACTTTCCTTTGGATTTAAGTGCTATAGACTCAGATTTTCTAACAGGTTCATCTTCAATGAGTCCTAGTTCATGCACTTTGAGAGAGCTTATAAGATCTTCAATACTTAGAGTATTTAGATCTTTAGCTTCCTCAATAGCAGTCACTTTAGGTCTCCATTTAGATGGTAAACTTCTGAGAATCTTGTTCACATGATCAACAGTTGAGTAACTCTTTTTCAGAATTTGAAGTCCAGAAACCAGAGTCTGAAATCTTGAGAACATAGTCTCAATGTTTTCATCCTCCTTCATTTTGAACAGCTCATACTGCTGAACCAGAAGATTTGCTTTTGCTTCTCTAACCTTCTTGTTTCCTTCATAGTTAGAGCAGAGAGAGGTGAATATGGCTTTTACTGTTGATTTATCACTTTGCTTCAAGTATTCATTGTGGGGCAGAGAGTCCACAATGATACCTCTTACATTGTGATGCTTTCTGTAGATCTTTCTTTCAGCATCAGTAAGGCCTCTTCTATTAATAGCCACTCCTTCTTCATCAACTGGTATAGTTATACCATCTTCAATGATGTCCCATAGACTATCATTTATTCCAATGCTATGACTATACATCTTGCTTTTCCACCATGAAAATTTCTCAGGATCACCAGTAAACATAGAAGGTTTATGGTGTGAGTGAGATTTTCTTTCATCTGTACCATATCCACCACCACCACTTCTGGATGTGGATTCACTAGATACACCAGAAGACATGTTATTCTCTGGATCTTTACTGACTCACTGTTAGGTGATTGAATATCAGAACCGGAGCTCTGATACCAACTGAAGGTGAGAAAAACACAAGAAGGGGGGTTGAATTTGTGTTGGCTTTTTCTTTTCTTTCTCAAAAACTTAATGATAGTTCAGAATCTGATTGGAGGTCAGATTCTGATGCTCTGTTTCAAAGTTATAATGCAGCGGATGGAAAGTAAATGAGAGAGAGAGGGGGACACAATCAATTATCATGGTTCCTTCCACAACCCGGAAGTAATCCAGTCCCCTTGTTACTAACAAGAGATTTTTCACTATAATCACAAAGATTACAATTGCTCAAGCACAAAGCAAGAGACTTCCAATGCTCAAACACAAAGTAAGAGACATCCTAAGCTCAAACACAAAGTAAGAGACTTCCTTGCTCAAACACTAAGTAAAAGACTTCCTTGCTCAAACACTAAGTAAGAGAATTCCTTGCTCAAATACAAAGTAAGAGACTTTCTATGCTCAAACACAAAGTATGGGACTTCTAGTTTCTCAAGCACACAAGCAAGAGACTTTTAATCAAACAAAATTACAAAGAATAAGTTTGAGTTGAACACTTGATATACTATCAGTGGTGTTCACAAAATACAACACAGATTCAGACTCTTTCGAATTTGGCAGACTTTTGTGTTTCCAGAAAACAGAGTAACAGAGTCTTAGAGTCTCAATCTTCTTCTTCAAAGCTTCAATCCTTTATAGAGGAATAAAGAGTTGTTGTGAAGATGCCATGTCATCAATTAGAGCCGTTGTAATTGAAGCTTCAGCCAACATTAATTCTTTCTGTTCTCGTGTGCAAACTCATGAACAGAGCATTAACGTTTTTTGAATTGTTTCCTTAAAAACTGGCTGCGTGTTTCGTCCAAGGAGACAAGGGTTGCAGAGAGCGGTTCTGACTGTACAATACTTTACTGTTGACAGTGACAGCTGTTGAATTTTGCTTTTCCTTCAGACTCAGACTCCCAATCTTCAGACGCAGTTCTTCAGAAGCTGGTCTTTCAGACACTGTTCATCAGACGCACCTCTTCAGAAGCTGGTCTTCAGGCGCACTGTTCATCAGACGCTGCCTTCAGAAGCTGGTCATCAGACGCTGTCTTCAGACGCACTCTTCATCAGACGCTGCCTTCAGAAGCTGGTCATCAGACGCTGTCTTCAGACACACTGTTCATCAGACGCTGTCTTCAGAAGCTGGTCTTCAGACTTGCAACACAAGCTTCAATATTTTCCTTTTTCTCTTATCTTGATATTTCAGAACCACCTTTAGATACAACAATTAAATATATGGTCCTGCACACTTAGAACAAGTATTAGCATATCCAATTTTCTTTTTAACACTTTGTTATCATCAAAACTCAAAAGGGACTTGTTCATACATTTTGTTCCAACATACCCAACGTTGGGGCTTCCCCTATCTCGCTTTGTGACCCACTAGTTTCAAGGTAAAAAAGAGTCAGAGAGTGGGGGAGCGTCCCTGATAGTCGCACCAAAATTGAAAGGCCCCTATCAGCGCCCAGGCCAAAGGATGCAGTAAAGAATGCATAACCTTCACATAGCTCAGGACGCCCAGTTTGAAGTCATTGAAGGGGAGTTTGAAGCAAAGCTCCCTGAAAACGATGTCGTAACAAGTGAAATAACATCCTCGAAAGGTACTACAAAGCCTCTTCCCTTCCGCTGGCACCTCTATATGCCACTCCCCTTCAAAATTCTCCATCCAGTTTATCTCGTCCAGCTGCTCGGTTTCATAATAATAAGAGGGAACACCCAAGACATCTTCGTGCACCCAGCCATAATCTGCAACATCCGTAGGGAGTTCTAGATCTGTCATCCCCAACAAGTCTCCAAATCTGTCCACAAAAGAAAATGAAGGCCATGAGTACAACATCTGGAACTCTCCTTCAACCACCACATAACTTCTTGGTGAGAAGGAGAACACTTCATATATGAGGTTAAAGACCTTCTCAGAGACTGATACCTCTCATCACTCTTGAAATTAGTAACAACACCGACATTTTCCAGATTGATCGGAGCAAAAGTAAAGCCAACATCAACTCGTATGTCAGAAGGTGATTTGGGTTCCTCATCCTCATTCGAAACACAATCTTCCTCGATGATCATTTCATCAACTTCCTCACCACATGAACTCTCATGGGAAATCTCAGAGTCAAGATAAATTATGTTCCTCACCATTTCAATGTAATAAAAAAATCAGAGAAAAACAACAGAGTTTCAAAAAGGAGAAAGAAACAAATATACTTGATCGAAAAGGGAATAAAGCAACTGAAAGGAGAAACTTCGACTGGAATGTAGAAACGACGAAGAAAACTGCAAAACCCATAATTCTGGCCGAACAAATCGAATAAGATCACTGTAATATCTAGAATCTGCTAAAGAAATCTGGAAAAACAAAGGGAGATTAATAAGGGAGAAATTTGCGGTTTCAGTGTGTAACTGAGTTAAGAAGATAGAAAGAATGGAAATGTAGAGTTTCCCACCATTTATAGACTTCAAAGAGTTTAAATCAATGCTTTAGATCAATCAGAAACCAAAGGCCACGATCCAACGGTTGGATTAGCCTCGACCCCCGAGAAACACTCAAGTAGTGGAACATCTGAGGAGCAGAAGTTACAACGAGTGCCTCCCACGCTCATGACACATGTAAAGCGAAACTGAACAGACGTCCCTTCGATTTCACATAATTTATTGGCAAACTAACCCCACTTAGTGGGAATCTTCCACCAAGGAGACGCTTCGTGGAGTACTTCAACACGATATTATTTGCGCCTGTTGATAAAGACTCGCCAAAGCGGCATTCTTCGCGTCTTAGACAATAAGTCCAATACGTCATAAAGAAAATAAAGACTTGGGGGGCAACTGTTCCGCACCGGCTAGAAGCCCATCAAGACAAGGCCCAAGGGGCCCCATTGGAAAGAACCAGAATAGCACGGCGAGGGAGCATGTTAAGCTCTATGCAGAAGACCACATAGAAGCACATCCTGGCTCCATCTCGACCGTCCAGATCATCTCTAACTGACTCCGCTAGCCTCCCCGCATTTCACGGAGGCAATTACGCGCCTCCGCGCCTATATAAGGGTGATTCCTCATCACCCTCAAGGTACAATTCACTTTTCACCTTACCTTGCGTGTAACCACCTCATCCAGATTTTGACTTGAGCGTTGGAGTGCTAACGCAACTGCAGGTACCGTTCACTTCCGTCGTGGAATCTTAGCCTCAGCAGCACTGGAACACCGTGAACATCCATCCATTTTCACTGATTGTCACCAGACCGATCAACTCCTATTTGAAGTTTTTTTTTTTTAAGATTTGAAGTTTCAAATAGGTCCTTAAAAGGATAATAAAGACATATTTAAAACTTCAAAAACTTAAAGGACTAACCATATATTTTTGTCAAACTTAAAAGACCAAATATAGGTATTTAGCACATATATAATTTATTGGACGGTCTTAGTGGTAAGTGGTTGACTTTAAAACCTTGGAGGACATGGTTTGATTCCTACTGGGACAATTTTAAATGAGTGGCTATACTAGAGTTCCCTTAATATGAAATACTTTAGCTTCACTATATTCAAGATTTATAAGATTCTCGTTTTCATTCATGCAGCGTGCACGTATAATGAATGAATGATCCATTCATAGGTACCTTGAATTTTGGTTGGGTACCGATACTTCGCAGGAAAAACTAATTTAAAATCTAAGTTAATTTTTAAATATTTTAATACAAAAATATGACATGTCATTGAATAATTGGATGGTGGATACTAACATATACCAAATTTCAAAGGTACAAATATGTTCATCATGAAGAATAGCTTCCTATGAATCACAAACACATTTGAGTTAGGTGTGTGTTGAAAAGACATGGTGTATGACAATTTTATGGAACTCATATGATAATTCAGATAAGTGTCTTAATTTTTTTCCCTCTTTGTTTCAACGCACCAGCTTGGACACTCTTCAACAGCTCTATGACGGTTAAAGTGATGTTTAACAATGATGATCAATAAAGGGGTTAAAGACATCAAATTAAATCATTTTTAGTTTTTCGTTGGCTTAAATGCATTTGTGACCCCTTAACTTTTAAAAAGTTGCAATTTTGGTCCCCTAACAAAAAAAATAACAATTTTACCCCTTAACTTTACAAAATGTTGCAAAGCTGCTTAGAAGATGCCACGTGTCCAAAAACAGGGGGCCAAAATCGCAACTTTTTGTAAAGATAAAGGGTCAAAAGATCTTATTTCCTAAAAGATAGAGGGCCAAAAGAGAAAATTTCCCTAAAGTTATAGGGTCAAAAGAGCATATTTCCCTAAAGATAGATGACAACATTTTTATTATTTTTATTAAGGGGCCAAAATCGTAACGTTTTGAAACATAAGGGGGAAAAACTGCATTTAAGCCTATAATATATAGATGATTGAAGATGAAAGATTATCATATTTTGGTTAAGAATGTTTTTTGGTAATGAAATAAATTGTTCATTTTAGATTCACATGTATATAATTTTCATATTTTACTTAGTTATAATAAATAAATATGATCCACTATTGATGTCCTTAATTTTTTTTAAAAAAAATCAAGTTGAGTTCCCCCACCCTATTTTAAAGAGAAATGTCATTTATACCGACAACTTTTAAACAACTCTCTTTCAGACTCATATTATGTTCTTATTCTCTATCTTGCTTGTTGTCATTAAATTATTGTTCAAATATCATTACTCGTTTTAAACCCCATTTGTTATGAAATTAATCTAAAGTGTTGCCACATATTGTGAAGTATAGAAGAATAGAGAGAAATGGATAAAGAGAGAACATGAAAGTATATTGCATTACTTCATAAGTATATCATTACACTAAAATATGAGTCCAATTTATAGGACACAAAATGAGCAAATGAATGATCAAAAGTAATTAAGGACCACTATCCATCCATTCACTAATGAGAGTTATAGGAAGATGGAAAACTAAGGATGGACATCCACTAAATTATTATTATTCATAACACTCCCCCTTGGATGTCCATCAGGATATGCTTCATTAAAACCTTACTAGAGAAAAACCCAGTGGGAAAAAAATTCTAGTGAAGGAAAAAGAGTACAATATCCCTTTTATGTGTGATAATTTGCCTCGTTAAAAACCTTACCAGGAAAACCCAATGGGATAAAACCATGGTTAAGGGAAAAAGAGTGCATAACACATTTATGTCTCCCCCTCATAAAGACAATCATATATGAGAGGAAGAAAATCAAATAATATTTGTTCTAGTCACTCGCAAGTTTTACTTGCAGCGACTTTGTTGAAAGACCTGGTTTATCTTCATAGTCTTCTTCATATTAGCGGTGCTTGAGAAGTTTCTTCATATTGAGTTGTTGCAAGAGCACCTTTAAGAAATCTACAAGTTTCTTGTATGTGTAAAGTCATCATCCTGAATAAAAGATCATTCTCCACTTTCTTGATTATGTTGTTTCTCTAAGATACAAAATATATGTTTGACTTTGTTTCGATATCTGTACTTACTAATATTGACAAAAACAAAATATCACAACACATATAATTAACAAAATATGCTTTAGTCAAAATTAACAAAAATATGTTAATTTCCTTGTTTGAACTAAGACATGGTACTTCAGGACCAATTCAAGTTCACCATTTTCTTGAGGACATGATATATACTAACATCAAGTGATATCACAATCATTCTAGTACACAATCAACTAGATTTGTCCATATCAAATTATTTTAATATATCTTATATATAATATTTATACCATATCAAATCTTTCTACAATCAATCGATTTTAGAATCTCTTCAGGAGTTCTAATAATATTTATACCATTATCATAAATTCAATTATAACAATTTCATTTCCAAATCCTTAAAATGGACAAATGATGTCATCTTTTCAATAGTTTTGATACAATATGTCTTATGCAAATGAAATCTTTAAGGGAGTTTCATATAATCATCACTATCAAGTGATCCATGCAAATAAATCGTAACACAGCTTTCATATAATTTGAGCCTTTCATGTGCTACTGAACTTAATCAAGTATGAAAAAAGATCTTGAATTCACTTCAGATGAATATGTCTCTTAAAAAATATATATGTCTCTAAAAAAATAAACGGGAGACATTTATCAATTCACTTCCGGTGAACATATATATATATCCAGTTACAACTTCAAGTGTGCGGACTACATGTCCACAAAAAATTCTGAGTTTGATTTCGCTGAAATTGTCTCTTTCTAATTGTAGATATTTTCTTTACCTATATTCTTTAATAGACTTTAACCCATGATCCTCATTATTTAGTTATCACATATAGCGTTATATTATATGCAAAAGCACGTCAATGTTGACTCCACTTTGGTTCCATCTCATTTCATTGAGATCTTTCATTCATGACATAATTTATCGATATTTCATAAATTTCAGGTACCTGATAAGTTCTTCTGGAACTGAAAAATTCATTACGTTAGACAACTCTTTTAGAGTTTCTATATCCTCATTTGGGTTATCTTTCATTTTGGCTCCTTTTCTTATTTGATGATTTTTATATTTGGAACCGATTGGTTTACCATGCTTGATGCATGATTGAGACTCATTTGCAATATTAGATTATCCTACAGGGACATCTATTTCATTTGAAAGCAGCTGCTATTTTATTTGTTTAACTTTGCAAATGAATGATATTTTGAGGATCAAGATGAGATAATAATACTTCCTTTCAAATAATTCAATTGAATTTAGGGTTCACATTTTCATTCAATTGAACTTCAGGTTCACATTTTCAGCTGCTTATTCTCTCCCCCTAATATTGGGAAAACTAATCCATCAATCGATAATCGGCCTACTGAAGTTGACTCAATACAATTTATAATAGTAGGTGGATTCATATCAAATATACTTTCCCAATATTCTTTCAATATTTATCTTAGTACATTATTTTGGAGCAATTGTGATACACACAACACATCCAAAAATTCACTCAGATGAAAAATATTTGGTTGTTAACCTAAAATAAATTATAAATTAAGGGGAGGATTTACACATAATAATGTGTTGGCTTGATGCGAATCAATATCTCCACATACAAGATTACATGTTCCCAAAGTAGAATTTAGAAGTTGTGTTCTCATAAGTATCATTCATACAATTAACTTTAGACGTCTAAAGAATGGACCTTCAAGACCATTTTTTTTCTGAATATATACTACACAATGTTCAATATCAATTTAAATTGAGAAATGATACTTATTAAATGCTTACTAAAAGCTCCAAAAAATTGAACTCTTAGTCAAATTTGTTGAGAAAACAATCTCACAAACTTCTGGTTGTGAGTTGACAATAAACATATATGTGATCATTTAGTCGACGTATTAAATCAAGTTATAAGGTATCAAAATGATTCACATCATCGGTGTATTCATCCACAAATATCACCTAATATATATAAGAGACTTATTTTCTCAGATTGTCAACTTACTTTGGAAAGTAATAACACACAAACATTAATGGTTTGAAGAATCTTCTGGTTCTTCAATACATGTCCATATAAATTTTTAACTATTTTTGCATCATAATAGATCCGGGATAACCCAACCGGTCTTGCCAACAATAAATTTAATATGATATGTAAATTTCAATTTTACAAAAATACGTGCTTCAATTGCACTAATATAAGTGTAGTCAATCCATATGAAAATATTGTGAAGTATTAGAAGAATAGAGAGAAATGGATAAAGAGAGAACATGAAAGTATATTGCATTACTTCATAAGTCATAAATAATAAACTTTTATCCTATTCACATGTATCATTTCAATGAGAATCTATACTATATCAATTCGTGATATTATTTTCTCGATTTCGCTACTTCAGCAGCTGATTCAAGAGGCAATTTTGCTTTCTTTAATTTTATTTCGTCCAATTTATACTAAGATTCAATAGATCGTATATAATGATCAATTGTGAACAAAGATCTAGTTCTTTGAGAACTCAACCATAAACCTCTATCGACAATGACAAAGGAAAATCACAATATTTTTATTTTGCAATCTTTCACGAATGCTTAACGTTAAATTATTAGTTCTTCTAGAACTATATTTTAAATCTTCATAAACAATGAAAAACAAATGTATTTTTGGGCAATCCTTCAGGGATTCTTTAATATTACAAGAACTATATCATAAAAGATCTTCATTGTTTGAGCAATCCTTCAGGGATGCTTCAATATTAAACTTTAGTTCTTCTTTTCTTTACACGTAGGAAATATAGTCATGTATATGATGCAATGATCCGTACATCAAATGATCTTATTATGCTCGTAAAAGAAAGAAACGGATACAGGTATAGCACGTGAACAATTATGAATATTTTAATACGCTACTCATGATGGTAATAGTAACAGCTCCTAATGTGTAAAAACTCCAACATGAAAAAGAAACATATGTCATCTTTAGATACAATTATCGATCATCAGAATAACATCTAATGTAATATTTTTCTCAAAATTAGTTTCACAAGAAAAAACACCACAATTTGGAAAGTAGCACTAATATCCATATCCAAGAAGACAAAAAGTGTTGCTCAAAATCTAAGTCAATTCAATATTGGAAAATAAACAATAGACGGTAAGAAACCAAGAAAGCAATATTTCCATAAACTTAATTAAAACAAATAGCAACAAGAGATAGTCGGTAGGGACTTACGGTGACTATATCAAAAGCAAACATAAGTTTATAGCACGGACAACCGATAGTAAATTTCAATGATAAGTTTTTCTATAAGTTCTTGTTTTGCTTCTTTAACTTCTCCATCACTTTTCATTGTAACAAATGCAAATCTTATACACAATATTTCTAATTCAATCAAACAAAGCCAAAAACAAAAACAATGAGAAAGAACCTGAAAACATGATTATGTTGATCGTGAATTAGGTTAATGAAAAGATGATGAGAAGAATGAATTTTATAGCAATATAATCTCTAAGGTAATTAAACCATCATTTTGATAGACTATCGTGCTGATAACGTGTTATGAAATTAATCTAAAGTGTTGCCACATATTGTGAAGTATAGAAGAATAGAGAGAAATGTATAAAGAGAGAACATGAAAGTATATTGCATTACTTCATAAGTATATCATTACACTAAAATATGAGTCCAATTTATAGGACACAAAATGAGCAAATGAATGATCAAAAGTAATTAAGGACCACTATCCATCCATTCACTAATGAGAGTTATAGGAAGATGGAAAACTAAGGATGGACATCCACTAAATTATTATTATTCATAACACCATTTTTTTAGTCCTCTGATTCACTTTATTTTATTTTTTATAGAATTTCCTCTCCAGCCCATCCCATTTTCGTGTAATTTTTACTGATGTGATCGATCACAATTATTTTGAAATATGTTGTTTGAGATTGATTTTTAGTTGTTTGTAATAGGCAACATAAGTCTTTAGCAGTTGACATATCATTAATGAATAATCATCACCGTAAAATCCTGATATTTAATATTAGTTTATTGATATTATTATGGAGTAATAATAGTATTGGTTTGTGGAATATTATTAATTTAATGGTTTGTGTCTATTAGGAGGATAAGTAATTAGGGAGTTGATGGGATGGTTAGTCAGTTAAAGAATAAGAAAGTAGAGTGGAACAAGAGGTGTAGTTAGTAAACTGAGTAGTGTTTTAGTGATCTGAGCAAAATGGGGTGTGGACAGCAAGGCTGAGTAGTTACAAGAGAATAGTAACCAAAAGAGGGGGTGCATATAGTAAGTTTGTTAAAAAGATTAAGTGAGAAAAAAAAACCCGATTGATAGTTGAAAATATAGGAGAGCGTCAGAGAATTAGGGTTACGGAGAAAGAACAGAAGTCAGAGAGCTAAAGAGGAAAACTAGGGTTAAGAGGAAAGGAGGCAAAAGAGGCAAAGAGAGGAGATCTTAGGGAGAGATTCAACCGTATGAATTCATGAATTTGGTAAACTAGAGGTAAGCGGAGAGTTATATTCAACAATAAAGGTTGTATATTCATGTGGGTAGTGAGGGATCCGTAATCCTTGATGTTTTAATTTTTATTATGATGAATCTTTGTTATACCTTATCCTTTTGTGTTGTTGTAGTTGTAATATTGATTGTAGTTATGATTCTGTGAAACTGATGTTGTTATAACTGTAAATTGACTATAGTTATGATTCTCTAATTTCGACGTTGTTATAACTGTAAGTTGAATTGTTAGTATGATTTCTGTGATTTTGGTGTTGTTATGATAGAAACTATGGTGAGTAATTAATGAGGAGAATCATGGTGAGAAATCAGAGGTGAAATAATAATGATTAGGATTGTTGTTGTCCTTGTAAGTTTAAAAGTGAGAGACCAAAGTTAGAATAATTGAATGGAGGAAATAATCATGTGAGAATTGGTGTGATTAGAATAGGTTGAGTGAAAATTGATGTTAGAATAATAGGGTAAGCTTAGGGTGATGGTTACAGACGAGTTTGGTGAGTTTAGGGTCGAGAAACAGAGTTTAGGAAGGTCCCCCAAGACGGAATCACAGAAAATTGCGATTCTGCACATCCTGGGTAAAACGCACGACCGTGCGTGTTAGGCACATAGACCGTGTGTTTTGCTCTGCCAATTTTCCCCCTTAGTGCGTTTAAAAGCGCACGGTCGTGCACTTTGAAGTGCACGGTTGTTCACTTTTCCTAGGCTTAAGAAAACCAACTTTTCCACCCCTTTCTGTTCCGAATTGAGTTTAGATGTCTTCATGAAAGTTGTAGATACGGATGTTAGCTTTCATTTGACTTTGGTTTGACTCAGTTTGGATATCTACAACTTGAGATATGATCAAAATACTGCACATGGATCATGCTGCATTTTCATGAAATTTCAGCACCATTCTTTTAGTGGACTCCTAAACATCATTGAAACAATAATGAGTTTAAGAAAGTCATTAGAGTGAAAAGTAAAAGTAAGGGTCCTAAACTAATATACCTAAATGCGGGAGTGTGTTTAGGCATAATTAGAAGGGATTACCTCAAAAAATAGCGAGTCTAAAACATGAACCGATGAAAGGAGTATAAGTGAGGTAAAGAGGGATATAGAGGGGTAGTTCATGAATAATTAACGAAGATAATAATAGTACCTTAAAACAAAGGATGAAACTAATGATATAAGCTAATGTGAAGAATATAAACTAGAGTAAACCAATAATACGGTGATAGTGGTCTAAGGTATTATACAATATTAACGGTGAACAAAGGTATGAAGATAGGACCTTAAAATTTAGTAAAGCCTAGTCGTAGAAATGAAATACATTATAAGAAATGCTAAAGGTAAGGGTAAATATTAAGTTGCTCAAGGTTAATAAGATAAGACTTTAAGAATGTACATAGTTTGTCTACATAGTGAGTTTAACACATGAATTAGTTAAAGGAGTACAAGACAATGATAAGAAGAGATAAGGAGTGATGGTTTAGAATGGCAATGAGTCTAATATAGAAGTAGATGGAAGAGTATAGAATTGGTAAAGTGGTTTAGGATAAATGGAGATATTAGGTGAAGGGATAAGACGAGCATAATTGGAAATAGGAGGGTGTAAATTAAAATGAAGGTTAATGCTAGAGATAATGATAATGGTGAGGAAAAGACTTTAGGTTAAAAAGAATGAGGTAATCCCTAGGTGAGGGAGGTATGTCTAAGTGTTCCTTTAGAAGTAATCCCTTAGAGTGACGGTGAGCTTAGAGCGGGAATTAACTGGACAAGTGTAAGATGATTATAATTGAAAGTATGGAGTGGTGTTTTAAGATGTTGGGTTAGGATGAGGGTGTTGTCTTTAAAGTAGTAATAATTATATAAAAGAGTATAGGATTCAAAATGAATGAAGAATAGAGTGTGGTCGATTAAGATAAGCGTTAACGTTGAAGACACAATAAGCCGGATATAATTGAGAGTGGGAAGATATGAGTTATATAAATGGATAAGATTAGAGACAGTGATAGCGGTGCGTTAAGATGGGAATCAATTAGAGTTGAGTAAGACGAACGAAAATGAAGATATGGAATAATGGTTTATAATGATTGACGATAATGATAATGATTGGTAATGAGAGAATAAAACCCTAAAATGTAATGAAGTTTGAGTGGGGGAGGTTGTTGACCTTGAAGGTAAAAATAAGGCGAGGTGAAGATGTTGAATTAGAATGAAGCTAAGATTAGGGAATGGTTGATGTTCTGGGGGGGTGATAATGTGAGAAGAAGTGTTGAGTTTTATTAAGGTCCTGGTTGAGAGTAAAGAGTTGTTAATGGTGAGACGATTTAATTGTGTTATAAAGTCTCCCTTGGTGAGACGTAGTAATATGTTGAAATGTTGAGTTTAAGGGGAGGAATAAAATGTAATAACGGGTGGATAACCGATGAGTTGAATATTATGAGGGTGTTAAGAGATGACAAGCTATATATTGTGTAATGGTGCGGAATGTTCATGAGATATAATATGTAGATTCTGGTGATGTAGTGCTGAGTAAAATATGTAGATTCTGGTGATGTAATGATGACAAAAATATGTAGAGTTTGGCGAGGTAAATGATGAGCAAAACATATAAATCCTGGTGACGATATTGTTGAGTAAAACATATAAATTCTGGCGACGATAAAGATGAGCAAAACATATAAATTTTGGTGACGTTATTGGTGAATAATTGTGTAAAATTCTGGTATTATTATTGATGTGTTTTCTCCATGCATCATATCATTATTAAGATTTTGGTGATGATTGGTGACGTGTTGTATTGCTCAGTAATATAACTCTGGCATATAACTTTGGTGAGTAGAGACCGATACCGGCATGCATATAGGTGATAGGAGTGAGTTGCATTCTTTGCATATGGTTGATGATGTTTGAATTTGATGATGTTGTAGATATGTGTTAACTGATGGTGTGTAGTAACGTGCTAACTGATGATGTGTAAAATGATGATGCGTTTTGATGTGATAAATGACGTAGTGTGTTGAGATAATTATTGAATGATAATAATGATTGTCTGTATTTATAAATGTTATTAAACTAGTATGATACACGTGCCAACCACGGGCAATTAACATGCTTGTTAAATTTTATTTTAAAAAAATGTTATTTTAAATTGAATTCAAAATTAATTTAAACAAAAAAATACATCTGACGTAAAGTTGGTGAATATTTAAGTTATTTGACATATAAGTTAACATAAATTTAAAATAAGTTTAGTATAAATTATAAAGTTTTTTTACGAAAAGTATAAGTTGTAATATTGTGTAGTTTTTATAAAAATATATATATATATATATATATATATATATATATATATATATATATTATATTGTTGTATTAAGATATTTGGTTTTATAAATATAAAGTATCTATATATATATATATATATATGTGTGTGTGTGTGTGTGTGTGTGTGTAGTTTACAACTCTATTTTATTTTAAATAAGTGTTTTTATCCTAACAAATAAATTGTTTTAGAGGGTGGGATAGTTCAACTTGTTTCAATTTCATCTCGATTTTCAGTTGTTGCCTGTTCATGAGAGATCTCTCGTGGCTTTTGTGGGTTATTGTTCATCTAGTTTCTCTTATTTGCTTTTCAGTTTGGTTGTACACTTTTTGGTTTAGGTGTATGTTTTTTACTCAGTTCCTCTGCTCTCTTTTTGTTTTCCTCGTATATATACTATGTTACTAATATTAGGAGTGGATTTCCATTGAATTCCGACGAAGTTAACACCAAATCAACAAATTATATATATTTGGATAGTTGTGTTAAGCACGTGTGAGAAATTTTTATATTTTTAACAATTTTAGCAAAAACATAAATAATTTTTTTTATATCAATCTAATATCACTTCGTAAATTATTTTTATATCAATCTAATATCACTCTGTAAATTGTTTTTATATTTTCACTCCCCACGTAGGAAAAATATTTTTTTCTCATTGTATATCCTGAATTAAGTATTTTAAATCATCCAAAAACTTTACTTTGAGACATTCTTCCAACCCTACCTAAAGTGCGTAAGCACTAATAATATTAAAGATGTCTTGTTCCACTACAAATTTTTTGCCCATGCTCCGATCTCATATCCTTTTTACATCCATAATAACCTTCTTACACCCCTTATCCAAAATAATGTCTACCCCAGTTATCGATCTAACTTTGCCAGTGTATCAATGCTTAAATCTTGAACTATCTAATTCTTTTTCCTTTTCACCCATCCAATTTTTCTTGTGGGCACATAAAACTAATCTTCTTCCTAGTCATAGTGTCAACTATTTCCATAGATTTTCATGTAAAAGTTCATATATTCCATGATCCATAAAGGATCATACTCTTATGAACTAACTTCTTTACTCACACTCGTTCATGAAGATTTGGAGACCCTTGCTTTTTTTTACTACATCCAGCAGCCGATGTAGCAACTCTTACTCATTTGACATTGTACTTGAGCTATAGAGTATATTTCTTCTAGGAAATGACCTAGCATTCACCCTATTACGTATTTGGTTCATGTCATAGAGATCCAATAAAGTTTTACGTTTGCTGTTGAGGCTTAACACAACCTTCTTCTTTCATTCTAACTTTTGATGACTGTGAGTAGCAAGGCTAACATAAGCAATATTATACATACAAAATTTAGACTCGATTTGTAATATCCCGCTTAGACATAACTTCTATTGGTATTAAGAGTAATTCGCATGAGCAAGGGCGTAAAAAGTAATTTCACACTCAAGGCTTTATATAAGTATGGCAAGGTTAGAAAAACTCATTTTACACACTCCATTTCTCTCTCTAGAAGCTGTAAACTCCTTCCTCCCTCTCTCTAGTCTCACGCCCTCTTTCTCTTTGGCTACCATCCACCAAACTTTCACTCAAATATTGTTAAACCATTTCCTAGCAAGCACAGTGTTTGGGGAAAACTTGGAGCAAAAGAAGTAAAGGAGAATCAAGGAAAAGATTAAGCACAAGTTAGAGTTTTGAAGTTGAGAGCTTAGCAGAACATCAGTAAGGATTAAGGTGAGCTCCCTAGGGGTTATAGAACCCACTTTGAGAGATTTTGATGAGTATTGTGTATTTTGAGCAAAGTTTGCAATTTTGTGCCCTAATCCCTTTAGCTTGTCAATTCCTTGTTCAATCATGTTTATATCAGTCAGTTTACAATGGAGAATCATTCCTTATGCTGTTATGATGCTTGGGTATGCTTAGATAAGTCAAAAATGGTGGAAAATCACGTTTTGAACTATTTCTGGGCTGTCAAACTCGCCCGGCGAGCTCGGGGCGAGCTTACAGCGACTTTTCAACATTTTTCCCTGTCTCATCTCGCCATGGCGAGATGGAGCTCGCCCAGCGAGATCAGACAGACCTTCCATGGCTGTTCTGCTTCATTCAGTGAGCTGTGTACGCGTCAGGCGAGGCATTTGGTAACCATTTTCAAAGAAAACCTTATTTTCTAAGAAAAACACCATTGTGGACATATTCGAGGGGCATATAACACATAAGGAATAGATGAACAAGGGTTCAACGACGCATTAAGAGTATAAGGGTAAGGGTTAGATGAGTAGGAAATCATTAAGTAAGTGGGATAGTAAATCCCTAAGTAAGACATATGATAACAATATGTTTAGATCCTTTGATAGGATAGCAAGATGATTTACCCTTTTAGTGTACAATTTATAAGGAACATTTCATGTTCAAGGCCTCGGATATGCATAAGGGGTTCAGATACCCAACATGATTTAAGTGGCTTATGAGAACGATAAGCTTAGAGCCTTATAACATAGGTTAAGTAACGCATGATTGTTTATGTAATGAATGCATCAGATATGCATAATTTTAAGGCAATGCATCATATATGCATAAGTTCAGACAATGCATCAGATATGCCTATGTTCTGGATGGTGTATCAGATATACACATTCCAGTTAAGTGATGTGTCAGATATACATAACGACAAGAGGAGTCCGATGATTAGCCTCAGATAGGAATTTTCATCGGTTTCAGAGGAATGTGCTTCGGGGTTACTCTACTCGGGGGCATTCCATAAAATGAACTCAGATAATATTGTTTGTTACACGCTAACAACTAACCTGTATGTTCAGTTTATATTATTTATAATATCAAGCAGCTTATACCTCAGATAGGTATCAGATGGTGATCATAGGAGTTCCCACGATCATTAAGTTGTCAGGATATAGTCTAGGTTATTATGGCTATACAGTTATTAGATAAAACCCTTTATGGGAAAGGTTAAAAACTTGGCGATCATAGGATCCCCGAGATTGCCAAAGTAGGCATGGCGACCCTAGGTTCCCCGAGGTTGCCAATAGTAGGTAGGGTTGGAGCTCACTGAGACATTATGTCTCATCCCTTTCCTTCTGGTGCAGGTTCGCAGGAAGCACGACGCAAAGGTAAGGAGAAGGCTACGGATTGATCGTGCTGGTTTATGTATTACCTTAGATGCCGTGTATTCGGTCTTGTATAATGATGTAGCATGATGCATATTATCAGAAAAGGATATGAATAAACACTTGGATGTAATATTACTATTTGATGTAATTTTTTGATAACTTTCAGTATTGTAAATTAATGTATCCAGTACGAAATTTGAATACTCATATAAGATCCTAGGCAATCTTTATATGGGTGTTACAATTTGGTATCAGAGCAGGTCGATTCAGATCGTGCCTTGGGTCATTAAAATACAATCCAATTATGTGGATCTCTTGGATCCAGGACATTATTCTAAATGTTATATCTAGTTGAAACTGATCACTTTGACTTGTATATTACAGTTAAGGTAAGATGTCTGGGAGGAGAAGAGGTCCAGGAAAGCCTAGAAGGAATCAAGCTGATGAAGAAGCAGGAGGAGACCCTAATATGGATTTTTGGGCTCAGATGATGCAACAGCAGCAGGCGTTGCAACAACAATATCAGGAGCAACAAGCTCAGACTGCACTACAGCATCAGCAGATGATGCTTATGATGCAGCAGCAAGCCCAACAGCAGGCCCAGTCCCAGCATCAATGGATGGAAATGATGCATTAGGAACAAGGGTTCCAGCAGCAACCTCCACTGCCTCCAGTAGTTGGTAATCCAGTATTCCGAGAATTTAATAGACATCACCCTCCGGAGTTCAATGGAGAAGGTGATCCCCAGGAAGCCAGAAAGTGGATAAAACAGATGGAAAAGATCTTCCGAATGACCGAGTGTACAGAAGCTGATAAAGTGGTCTATGCCACGAATCAATTCAGAGGCGCAGCGGAAGATTGGTGGGAATCTGCTCAGCGCAGGATGTTGACGAGTGGCATAGAAGTGAACTGGTTAAACTTCAAAGAATTGATGCTGGAGAAATATTTGCCTTTGTCTTACAGGGTGAAGAAGGAACAGGAATTCCTCGAACTGAAACAGAGTAATATGTCCGTTACGGAGTTCACTAAGAAATGCGAGGAGTTGTCTTTTTATTCTACACATAATGAGTACGCGGGAAATGAAAACTGGAAGATGAATCAGTATAAGAGAGGCTTGAGGGGCAAAATTGATACTGCCGTGATCCTTCAAAGGAACACAGGTTATGACGAGCTAGTTCATGATAGTTTGATTGCAGAAGCGGGTTTTGCAAAGACCGCTAAGGAAAGGGCTGTAGCTTTCGAGAAAAAGAAAAGCAGATTTCAAGATAAATATCATGACAAGTCAAAGCCAAGGGGTTCCCCTCAGAGAGGGAACCAACCATACTCTCCACGGACTTATCCTACTTGCAAAAATTGTGGGAAATTACACTCTGGAGAATGCATGAAGGGCGCTGGTGTGTGCTATGGGTGCAAGCAACCGGGACATGTTTTAGCAAATTGTCCAGAAAGGAAGAATAGAAGTGGAGCTGAGGGTACTACCACTAGCAGTGGCAGAGTATATTCCTTGGATGGTCGGAAAGCCTTAGCCAACGAAGACTTGATTGCTGGTATGTGCTATCTCGGTCAAAATCCAGTTAAGGTTCTTTTTAATTGTGGTGCATCGTGTTCTTTTATTTCATATAAGTGTGTAGAAACTCTTCAATTACCAATGTCACCATTGACACCTCCTATGACGGTGTCTACCGCTACAAAAGGCGGAATTGTAGCAAGTCATGTATGTATAAATTGTCCTATCACGGTATCCAGTAAGACGTATTACATAGATTTGGTGTGTCTCCCCATGGTACAACTTGATGTGATTCTAGGAATGGATTGACTCTCTGCTGAAGGTGTGGCTTTGTCTGAATTGATTAATCGCACCCATCAGTTAATTCAGTTTATTTGTGCTCAAGATAGGGGTTTTTACGTGATGGTTACTGTGACTTCAGAATCAGAGCTAGGTCCCAGTGACATACCCGTTGTTAATAATTATCTAGACGTTTTTCTGTCTGAGATAACCAGTTTACCCCCAGAACGTGAAGTTGAATTCTCTATAGACCTCATTCCAGGATCATAACCAGTATCTGTGGCGCCGTATAGGATGTCACCAGTAGAGCTTAAGGAATTGAAGTCCCAGTTAGAGGACTTAATTCAGAAACATTTTATCAGGCCTAGTGTGTCACCTTGGGGTGCACCAGTTTTGTTGGTTAAAAAGAAGGATGGTAGTATGAGATTGTGCATAGACTACCGCCAGTTGAAGAAGGTAACTATCAAGAATAAGTATCCTCTTCCAAGGATTGATGATCTTTTAGATCAGCTCAAGGGAGCAACGATATTTTCAAAGATTGACCTCAGATCAAGATACCACCAGATTCGTATCAAATCATCAGATGTATCTAAGACAATGTTCAGAACACGTTATGGACATTATGAATTCTTAGTTATGCCATTTGGAGTAACTAATGCCCCAGCAGTGTTTATGGACTACATGAACAGAATTTTTCAGCCTTATCTGGATCAGTTTGTGGTGATCTTCATTGATGATATTTTGATTTATTCAAAGGACCCTCAGGAACATGTTCAGCATCTGGAGATTATTTTGAATATTCTTAGAGAAAAGCAATTACATGCCAAATTCAGTAAATGTGAATTTTGGTTGTCAGAAATCAAGTTTTTGGGTCATGTCATCTCTCAAGGAGGGGTGTCAGTGGATTCATCGAAAGTTGAAGTTGTCCTTAATTGGGCCAGACCAACGAATGTGGCTGAAGTTAGAATCTTCTTGGGCTTAGCAGGTTACTACCGAAGATTCATTATGAGGTTTTCTCAAATTGCTTTGCCTTTGTCACGTCTCACTAGGAAGGAGGTGCCCTTTGTGTGGGACGAGGAGTGTGAGAAGAGCTTCAGGACTTTGAGGAAGAAATTATCTAAGGCTCCAGTGTTAGCAATACCAGATCCCGAGAAAAGATATGTTGTATACTGTGATGCGTCCTCTAAAGGGCTGGGTAGTGTGCTTATGCAGGAAGGGAATGTAATAGCTTATGCTTCTCGGCAACTTAAGTCTCACGAGGAGAATTACCCCACTCATGACCTTGAATTGGCAGCTATAGTTTTTGCTTTAAAAGTATGGAGGCACCATTTATATGGAGCGCAGTTCGACTTGTTTAGTGACCACAAAAGCTTAAAGTATTTGTTCGATCAACGGGAATTGAACATGAGGCAGAGAAGATGGATGGAGTACTTAAAAGATTTTGATTTTGATTTAAAGTACCACCCGGGAAAGGCGAACGTAGTTGCTGACGCCTTAAGCAGGAAGTCCTTGATGAGAGCAGAAGTGTTAATGCACACTTGTGGATTGTATGAGAAATTTAGAGATCTTAATCTCAGTGTCACGGAGTTGGACAATGGCATTTTGTTGCGAAGATTAGAGGTTACTTGTGATTTGCGGTCCAGAATCGCACAGGCTCAAGAATCAGACATGGATCTTCAGAGAAGTATCAAACAATCAGAGTTTTCAAGGGCATCAGATGGCACTTTACTGTTTGAAGGTAGGGTCTGTGTTCCCAATGATGCAGATTTGAAAAGGTTAATTTTGGAAGAGGCACACAAGAGTAGTTTCAGTATCCATCCGGGTACCACTAAGATGTATCAAGATTTAAAGAGGGATTATTGGTGGCCAGGAATGAAGACAGACATTGTAGAATTTGTATCGCGATGTATTATGTGTCAACAAGTAAAGATTGAACACTAGAGGCCTGCAGGGATGCTAGTACCATTGGAAATCCCTTAGTGGAAATGGGAAAAGATATCTATGGATTTTGTAACAGGGTTACCTCGAACTCAACGAGGACATGATTCAATTTGGGTAGTTGTCGACCGGTTAACCAAGTCTGCTCACTTCTTACCGGTTAGGACTACATACAAGGCTGCTCAGTATGCAGAGTTGTTTATTGCAGAGATTGTAAAATTGCATGGTGTCGCAACTAGTATTGTTTCGGATAGAGATCCAATCTTTACCTCTCACTTTTGGAAAGCTTTTCAAAGGGCTTTGGGAACGAGGTTAAGGATGAGTACGTCACATCATCCTCAAACAGACGGTCAGTCGGAGAGAACTATTCAGACATTGGAGGATATGCTACGTGCATGCTTCTTAGAAGATGGAGGAAGTTGGAATAATCACCTGCCTTTGATTGAGTTTTCTTACAATAACAGTTATCATTCCAGCATAGGAATGGCACCATACGAGGCATTGTATGGCAGAAAGTGTAGAACACCACTTTGTTGGTCAGAGGTCGGAGACAAGAGTATTTTAGGACCAGAAATCATTCAGGAGACTACTCTAAAGATCAAATCTATTCAGGATAAAATGAGAACTGCTCAGAGTCGTCAGAAAAGTTATGCGGACAAGAGGCGAAGGCCTTTAGAGTTTGAAATGGGTGATCACGTATTCTTGAAGGTTACACCCAAGTTAGGTTTACGTGGCGTTTTCAGGACAAAGAAGTTGTGTCCAAGATTTATTGGGCCATTTCAGATACTTAAACGCGTCGGTCCAGCAGCTTATCAGTTGGCTCTGCCACCGGCTATGTCAGGATTGCATGATGTTTTCCATGTCTCTCAGTTGAGGAAATTCATTCCAGATCCATTTCAACCGGTAGAATTGGAAACTATTGATTTAAGATCAGACTTAACTTTTCAACCAGAACTAGATCAGATTGTTGATCGTGATGTCAAGTCCTTAAGGAACAAAGAGATTCCGATTGTTAAGGTTGTTTGGAAAGGTTCTCCTGATGGCGAAGCTACGTGGGAGCTAGAATCAGAGATGCAAGAGAACTATCTGCATCTATTTTCAGGTAAATTCTAAATTTCGAGGATGAAATTTCTTTAAGGGGGGTAGATTGTAATATCCCGCTTAGACATAACTTCTATTGATATTAAGAGTAATTCACATGAGCAAGGGCGTAAAAAGTAATTTCACACTAAAGGCTTTATATAAGTATGGCAAGGTTACACACTCCATTTCTTTCTCTAGAAGCTGTAAACTCCTTCCTCCCTCTCTCTAGTCTCACGCCCTCTTTCTCTTTGGCTACCTACCATCCACCAAACTTTCACTCAAATATTGTGAAACCAATTCCTAGCAAGCACAGTTTTTGGGGAAAACTTGGAGAAGGTGAAGTAAAGGAGAATCAAGGAAAAGATTAAGCACAAGTTAGAGTTTTGAAGTTGAGAGCTTAGCAGAACATCAGTAAGGATTAAGGTGAGCTCCCTAGGGGTTTTAGAACCCACTTTGAGAGATTTTGATGAGTATTGTGTATTTTGAGCAAAGTTTGCAATTTTGTGCCCTAATCCTTTTAGCTTGTCAATTCCTTGTTCAATCATGTTTATATCAGTCAATTTACAATGGAGAATCATTCCTTATGCTGTTATGATGCTTGGGTATGCTTAGATAAGTCAAAAATGGTGGAAAATCAAGTTTTGAACTATTTCTGGGCTGTCAAACTCGCCCGACGAGCTCGGTGCGAGCTTACAGCGACTTTTCAACATTTTTCCCTGTCTCATCTCGCCATGGCGAGATGGAGCTCGCTCAGCGAGATCAGACAGACCTTCCATGGCTGTTCTGCTTCGTTCAGTGAGCTGTGTACGCGTCAGGTGAGGCATTTGGTAACCATTTTCAAAGAAAACCTTATTTTCTAAGAAAAACACCATTGTGGACATATCCGAGGGGCATATAACACATAAGGAATAGATGAACAAGGGTTCAGCGACGCATTAAGAGTATAAGGGTAAGGGTTAGATGAGTAGGAAATCATTAAGTAAGTGGGATAGTAAATCCCTAAGTAAGACATATGATAACGATATGTTTAGATCCTTTGATAGGATAGCAAGATGATGTACCCTTTTAGTGTACAATTTATAAGGAACATTTCATGTTCAAGGCCTCAGATAGTCATAAGGGGTTCAGATACGCAACATGATTTAAATGGCTTATGAGAACGATAAGCTTAGACCCTTATGACATAGGTTAAGTAACGCATGATTGTTTATGTAATGAATGCATCAGATATGCATAATTTTAAGGCAATGTATCAGATATGCATAAGTTCAGACAATGCATCAGATATGCTTATGTTCTGAATGGTGTATCAGATATACACATGCCAGTTAAGTTATGTGTCAGATATACATAACGACAAGAGGAGTCCGATGATTAGCCTCAGATAGGAATTTTCATCGGTTTCAGAGGAATGTGCTTCGGGGTTACTCCACTCGGGGGCATTCCTTAAAATGAACTCAGATAATATTGTTTGTTACACGCTAACAACTAACATGTATGTTCAGTTTATATTATTTATAATATCAGGTAGCTTATACCTCAGATAGGAATCAGATGGTGATCATAGGAGTTCCCACGATCATTAAGTTGTCAGGATATAGTCTAGGTTATTATGGCTATACAGTTATTAGATAAGACCCTTTATGGGAAAGGTTAAAAACTTGGCGATCATAGGATCCCCGAGATTGCCAAAGTAGGCATGGCGACCCTAGGTTCCCCGAGGTTGCCAACAGTAGGTAGGGCTGGAGCTCACTGAGACATTATGTCTCATCCCTTTCTTTCTGGTGCAGGTTCGCAGGAAGCACGACACAAAGGTAAGGAGAAGGCTACGGATTGATCGTGCTGGTTTATGTATTACCTTAGATGTCGTGTATTCGGTCTTGTATAATGATGTAGCATGATGTATATTGTAGTACCCAAATTTTGTCCTAAGCATTTTAAAACAAAAAAATCAAAAAAAATCAAAGAGGGGAAAAAGTCAAAAGTCAACAAAAGTCAACAGAAAAGTCAACATTTCAAAAATGCTGACTTCGCACTGCGAAGGTCACTTCGCACTGCGAAGTCTGCGATTTTTCTGCAGATTTTTGGTTTCTTTGATTTAATTCCAGAATTTGTTGCATATCATTTCCATAATTATTTTAAGTAGCATTCATGGCTAATTGGGCCAAGCAAAACCAGAATTGAAGGACTTGCCATTAATGCCAAGGTTGGAAGCTTTTTCTTCCAACCTAGCATGTGACAAGCAAGTGGGCTTGCCCTTGGGCAGCCCTAGTCCCTCCCATGTGACCTGCTAACCACCACAAGGTTGCCAGCCACCTGCTTGAGGACCTTCCTCCTGCTTGCTCCCCCAAAACCAGTCAAACTAGCTGGATTTTCTCACTTGAAAAGCCATGAGTGCCTACTCTGTTTTTGCAGCAGCTTTTCACCCCTCACACCAGCCATAAGTAGCCTTTTTCATCCCTCAATCTCTGCACATTACAGTGCACGTTTTCATTGATCAACCATTGAGATTGCAAGGATTGATCCCCAAGCATTAGCCAATTGCAATTCAACTTTGTTCTTCATCATTACCTTCTAGAATTGGTTGAATTTGTGGCTGAAATCAGGCTGAATCTTGCCCCTTGGTACAAGGCAAGGTTGCCTCTATCCATTAGCATTTAATGCAAAAGGATCCAGCTTGATCTTAGCCACAAATCAGCTGAATTTTGGGATTTAGTAATGATGAAAAAGATTTGGTTTTGGCCTATAAATAGAAGGCAATGCCCAAGGTTTCAAACACAATTAACAACAGCATTTCAAGAGCAGAAACTCTACTCATTTCAGCTTACAAACCCTCACAAACAACCAGAAAAAATCAATCCAACACAAAGCTTTACCAAAGTTCAAGCATCATCACCAATATCAAAAACCTTTGTGAAAGCCTTCAACCAATACAAATCAATTGCAGCTGGAGCTTTGTTAAGGAGTTCTGTAAGTTCCTAAGCTTTTATATTGCATTTACAATTGTGTTTGCATAACTATTTTGGTTCAAAACCATTTGATTCTAAAAAAACCCCTTTTGAATTTCAAAGAAATCCCAAGGTTTTCAAAACATCAAAACTGGTTTGTCCAGCCTTTTTCACCCCAAAAACTCAAAGTTTTTCACCCACCTATAAGGTCCTGAGTGTGTTCAGAAGTTGTTTCTGAACAAAAGTTCAGAAACAGCTTCTGAACTCAAAATTTCGCATGCTTCGCAGTGCGAAGTCATGGTCGCAGTGCGACCATGACAGAACTCAGAATCTGAGTTTTTGTGTCAAAATGACCAATTTTTGAGGTTCTAGCCCCAGAGCTCAGAACCTAAGAGTTTTTAAACCCATGTCTTTCAAACCATAACAAGGATTTTGCATAATTTCGACAAAATCACAAGTTCGTATGACCATTATGTGGATAACTTGCAAAACAAGTTATGTTCTCAAACTTTCAAAACCACATGAACAAACAAGCTATGTTCATCATTTCAACCTAAACTTGGACAATAAATATTGTTCATGATTTTCAAAACTCAAACATGAACATACGCCGAATACGTTCGCATCTTCGCAAAATGAGACGAACTTGTGCGTTTTCTAGCAAAATTGCTAAACCTTCCCATTTTGGGTTTTCAAACCAAATGTTTTGACATACCTTGGGATTTCTAAAGGATTCAACCCAAAAACATGAATGAAAAAGGGATGGTGTGACGTATGTCTCTCCATCGCCCCGATTGTACGAATGCGTGACGTATGTCTCGACGTTCGGACAATCGTCATTCCCTTTTTCAATATGTACAACCCTAACCAAACCAAACCTTGGCCCCTTGTGGTCAATCCAAACCTTTTGGTCCCCCGTGGCCATTAGACTCACCCCTCGACTCGTTTGAGTCCACTCGGTCAATGATTGACTTGTATGAGTCCATTGCACCTCTCTTGGTCCCATAGCGACCAATTAACCCTTTACCCTAACGGACGTACCTTTTAACAATTCTAATGCGATTCACGAACAAACGCTTAATAAGTCTCCCAAGCGCGAGCATACAAGATATACGCTTAATAAGTCTCCCGAGCGCGAGCATACAAGCTACGTTTTAATCGCAAGAATTCGGTTAAAACATCGTCCATTTAAAATTAACCAACACATGTACGTTTTTCTACCAAAGAACTACGTACGCTTTGAATTCTCCGACTACCGGGAGATACGTAGGAGCAAGATCGACATCTTGTCAAGCGCAATAATAAAAACTTTTTTTCTTTCGTTTGTTTTTATCTCTTTCCCCCCCTTTATTATATTTTTAACATAAATGAACATGCGCGCAAAATATTAAAAAACAATTCAAGCTTTGACCAAATAGAAGGTTCCCGTTGAGTACAACGGACGTGAGGGGTGCTAATACCTTCCCCTTGCGTAACCGACTCCCGAACCCGACCATGGTTACGATGCCCAATCCTTATCCTCATCGTCAAAGGGTTTTATTATCGTTTCCCTTTAAACAAAAAAAAAAACTTAAGGGTTTATCAACGTTCCCTTTACACAAAAACTTTGGTGGCGGCTTCACAAAGGCCCTCCGAGCGTTTGCGAACGACCTCGGAGGATTTGCGCGTCTTTTTCCCGAGGAAAAAAACGAGGTGCGCACAGCTGGCGACTTCACTGGGGACCCTGTTCCCACTAGTGAGTCAAGCCTAACCTATTTGGTTTAAAGCCAATTGTTTTATTTTCTTTGCGTGCCATGTTTATTTATTTTATTCATACATGTTATATTTATGCTTTATGTTTATATTTGCTTTATCTGCTTTATATTCATATCATATATATCAAATGCGGGGGTTACTTGAGTGATGTTACTCCACATTGTTCGGGTTAATGCCGGACGTGTGAGGCTCTCTACCCGAGCTTGAGAAAAAAACTAAGTTAGAAGGAGGTTGTGTGCGGAAGCCCGCGTTGACGTATGTCCGTGAGGTAGGATGCCCAACCCCGCTTAGATGAGATTTTCACGTGGAATTAATTGAAGTCATGTCGACGTATGTCCATAGACAACCCTAATTCCATGTGAGATCTATGACTCTAGGGACCTCTTCTTAGGAGATTTCACCACTTAGAGCCTACACGTGAGGATGGGGGGAAGTTCCGAACCTTCATCTACCAAACCCCTGCATGTCATAACATTTGCATTCATAAAACTTTTTGCATAAACAAAAAAGAGGGGCATATTTTTGCATACTCATTGCATTCATACATTCACATGCATTTTCATGCATTTCAAAGAGGAACCCTCACATTATTCCCTCGCAAAAAAGAAAAAGAAGTACCCGACCCGGTGTACAGTAGCGTTTCGGATGAGATCCGAGCAACCGGAAGGCCATCGAAATTCTGGAAATCATTTCTTTGTCCAAGTAATTTATCTTGTTTTTCAAAAAAAATCATTTTGCTCTTCCCAAGGCAAATGATAAATTTTATGGGACCCCCCATATTTCAAATCATTTTCGTCATTAATAAATTTGCAGTTTATGTTCAAAAGAGTTCGTTTTTCTTTCGTCCTTAATTAGCAATAAATTTTCGCAACCCTACAAAAAAATCATCACCACCAAAAAATAACACTGCTACGATCCCTTTTGACTTCTTTTTTCAAATTAACCAAAAGGAAGATGATAATAAGGACGATTTTGAACCTCCTGAAGGATTGTCCAGACTTGGGGATTAAGAGGATAGGGTAATACAACCTCACCAAGAGAACCCTCAAAAGTATAACACCACAGTTCTCCCTCTGCTGGGGCACACTCTACAAGAGAAATTAGGTCTTACTCAGATGTGCGGATAAACGTGAAGCAGTCATGCTCACCAAAGAAATCCATGAGGAGTCCTTCCAAACCCATGCCAAGACATGTCACAAGTGACAAAATTATGCCAACAAGGGGCACATACCACAAACACCTCTGAATGTCATGACATCACCCTAACCTTTCTCTATGTGGGGCATAGACATGTTCGGAATGATTGAGCCAAAGGCTTCAAAAGGGCACCAGTTCATACTAGTTGCCATCAACTGTTTCACCAAATGGGTCGAAGCAGCTTCCTATGCAAACATGACCAAACAAGTGGTCGCCCAATTCATCAAAACAGAAACCATTTGCCGTTACGGCACTCCCCACAATTTCCCACAAAAAGCCAAGCCGTTACGGCACTCCCCACAATTTCCCACAAAAATCCAAGCCGTTACGGCACTCCCCACAAATTCCCACAAAAAGCCAAGTCGTCATTGGCATTCCTCACATCACCAATTTCCAAAAAAAAAAAAGCCCAATTTTTATTGGCATCCCCAAACACAAAAAGCCAAGTCGTCACTGACATTCCTCACATCTCCAACAAAAGACCAATTTTCATTGGCACACACAATTTCCAAACAAAAAGCCCAATTTCCATTGGCGCTCACAAACCCCATTTCCAATAAAAGCCCAATTTTCATTGGCATTCCCATCCAAAAACAAAAGCCCGACCTCGCTCGGCAACCAAAACCACAAAAGCCCGACCTCGCTCGGCAACCATAATCAAAAAGCCCGGCCTCGCTCGGCAACCAAACAAAAAGCCCGACCTCGCTCGGCAACCAAACAAAAAGTCCAATATTCATTGGCAAACCAAAGCCCAATAATCATTGGTGAACCAAAGTCCAATATTCATTGGCAAAGCAAAGAACTACGTAAGCTTTGAATTCTCCATCCCACCAGGAGATACGTAGGAGCAAGATCATCATCTTGTCAAGCACAACCATAATAAGCCCAATATTCATTGGCCCACAATAAAACAACCACATTGATATTCCCCAGGGAGTCTCAACCACAAACAAAAGTCCAATCATTATTAGCAAACCCACACAAATCTTCGGGCATAGCTCGAACTACACCGGTTTTGATCCCATTCGGGTATGTAGGCAAAGGACCTTGTCCTTCCAAACCGACCAACCAAAAAACCAACAAAACAAAAAAGAAGAGAGCCCAATCGTCATTAGCACAACCACAACCAAGACCGACTTTGCTCGGCACCCAACCAGCATCATTTCATTTTCATTCATGCATGCATACTCAAATCATTCATACACATGCATTTCATTTCATAAATCATGCATCCTCAACAAGGATTCTCCAGTGAATATCACATATTCACCAACATCCATCAAACATTCAACCAGGGGCACCTATTTAGGGTAAGACCACAGCTCGTTAGGAATCGACATTCAGTGACAGTGCCTGAATAAGATCACCTAGCTTAGGTATCGACCTCTAGTGACAGTGCCTAGATTAGATCACCTTCCCCAGTGTATCGACCTTCAGTGTTAGCGGCTGAATAAGATCACAGCTCGTTAGGAATCGACATTCAGTGACAGTGCCTGAATAAGATTACCTAGCTTAGGTATCGACCTCTAGTGACATCCTAGAGTAGATCACCTCCATCTATGTTCGACCTCTAGTGACATCCTAGAGTAGATCACCTCCATCTATGTTCGACCTCTAGTGACATCCTAGAGTAGATCACCTCCATCTATGTTCGACCTCTAGTGACATCCTAGAGTAGATCACCTCCATCAATGTTCGACCTCTAGTGACATCCTAGAGTAGATCACCTCCATCAATGTTCAACCTCTAGTGACATCCTAGAGTAGATCACCTCCATCTATGTTCGACCTCTAGTGACATCCTAGAGTAGATCACCTCCCTCAATGTTCGACCTCTAGTGACAGTGCCTAGAGTAAATCACCACCCTCAGGAATCGACCTCTAGTGACAGTGCCTAGATAAGATTACCTTCATTCCCCAGTGGATCTACCTCCAGTGTTAGCAGCTGGATACGATCAACCTTTACCAACCATTGCATTTGCATTTCGCGAAGGACAAAATTCGGGTCCTTCTTTTTTTTACTTAATTGATCTTCGCAAAGAGTTCATGAGATGCCCTCGGCACTCATGCACTCTATGCGAAGACACAATTAAGTAGGGGCAGCTGTAGTACCCAAATTTTGTCCTAAGCATTTTAAAACAAAAAAATCAAAAAAAATCAAAGAGGGGAAAAAGTCAAAAGTCAACAAAAGTCAACAGAAAAGTCAATATTTCAAAAATGCTGACTTCGCACTGCGAAGGTCACTTCGCACTGCGAAGTCTGCGATTTTTCTGCAGATTTTTGGTTTCTTTGATTTAATTCCAGAATTTGTTGCATATCATTTCCATAATTATTTTAAGTAGCATTCATGGCTAATTGGGCCAAGCAAAAACAGAATTGAAGGACTTGCCATTAATGCCAAGGTTGGAAGCTTTTTCTTCCAACCTAGCATGTGACAAGCAAGTGGGCTTGCCCTTGGGCAGCCCTAGTCCCTCCCATGTGACCTGCTAACCACCACAAGGTTGCCAGCCACCTGCTTGAGGACCTTCCTCCTGCTTGCTCCCCCAAAACCAGTCAAACTAGCTGGATTTTCTCACTTGAAAAGCCATGAGTGCCTACTCTGTTTTTGCAGCAGCTTTTCACCCCTCACACCAGCCATAAGTAGCCTTTTTCATCCCTCAATCTCTGCACATTACAGTGCACGTTTTCATTGATCAACCATTGAGATTGCAAGGATTGATCCCCAAGCATTAGCCAATTGCAATTCAGCTTTGTTCTTCATCATTACCTTCTAGAATTGGTTGAATTTGTGGCTGAAATCAGGCTGAATCTTGCCCCTTGGTACAAGGCAAGGTTGCCTCTATCCATTAGCATTTAATGCAAAAGGATCCAGCTTGATCTTAGCCACAAATCAGCTGAATTTTGGGATTTAGTAATGATGAAAAAGATTTGGTTTTGGCCTATAAATAGAAGGCAATGCCCAAGGTTTCAAACACAATTAACAACAGCATTTCAAGAGCAGAAACTCTACTCATTTCAGCTTACAAACCCTCACAAACAACCAGAAAAAATCAATCCAACACAAAGCTTTACCAAAGTTCAAGCATCATCACCAATATCAAAAACCTTTGTGAAAGCCTTCAACCAATACAAATCAATTGCAGCTGGAGCTTTGTTAAGGAGTTCTGTAAGTTCCTAAGCTTTTATATTGCATTTACAATTGTGTTTGCATAGCTATTTTGGTTCAAAACCATTTGATTCTAAAAAAACCCCTTTTGAATTTCAAAGAAATCCCAAGGTTTTCAAAACATCAAAACTGGTTTGTCCAGCCTTTTTCACCCCAAAAACTCAAAGTTTTTCACCCACCTATAAGGTCCTGAGTGTGTTCAGAAGTTGTTTCTGAACAAAAGTTCAGAAACAGCTTCTGAACTCAAAATTTCGCATGCTTCGCAGTGCGAAGTCATGATCGCAGTGCGACCATGACAGAACTCAGAATCTGAGTTTTTGTGTCAAAATGACCAATTTTTGAGGTTCTAGCCCCAGAGCTCAGAACCTAAGAGTTTTTAAACCCATGTCTTTCAAACCATAACAAGGATTTTGCATAATTTTGACAAAATCACAAGTTCGTATGACCATTATGTGGATAACTTGCAAAACAAGTTATGTTCTCAAACTTTCAAAACCACATGAACAAACAAGCTATGTTCATCATTTCAACCTAAACTTGAACAATAAATATTGTTCATGATTTTCAAAACTCAAACATGAACATACGCCGAATACGTTCGCATCTTCGCAAAATGAGACGAACTTGTGCGTTTTCTAGCAAAATTGCTAAACCTTCCCATTTTGGGTTTTCAAACCAAATGTTTTGACATACCTTGGGATTTCTAAAGGATTTAACCCAAAAACATGAATGAAAAAGGGATGGTGTGACGTATGTCTCTCCATCGCCCCGATTGTACGAATGCGTGACGTATGTCTCGACGTTCGGACAATCGTCATTCCCTTTTTCAATATGTACAACCCTAACCAAACCAAACCTTGGCCCCTTGTGGTCAATCCAAACCTTTTGGTCCCCCGTGGCCATTAGACTCACCCCTCGACTCGTTTGAGTCCACTCGGTCAATGATTGACTTGTATGAGTCCATTGCACCTCTCTTGGTCCCATAGCGACCAATTAACCCTTTACCCTAACGGACGTACCTTTTAACAATTCTAATGCGATTCACGAACAAACGCTTAATAAGTCTCCCAAGCGCGAGCATACAAGCTATACGCTTAATAAGTCTCCCGAGCGCGAGCATACAAGCTACGTTTTAATCGCAAGAATTCGGTTAAAACATCGTCCATTTAAAATTAACCAACACATGTACGTTTTTCTACCAAAGAACTACGTACGCTTTGAATTCTCCAACTACCGGGAGATACGTAGGAGCAAGATCGACATCTTGTCAAGCGCAATAATAAAAACTTTTTTTCTTTCGTTTGTTTTTATCTCTTTCCCCCCCTTTATTATATTTTTAACATAAATGAACATGCGCGCAAAATATTAAAAAACAATTCAAGCTTTGACCAAATAGAAGGTTCCCGTTGAGTACAACGGACGTGAGGGGTGCTAATACCTTCCCCTTGCGTAACCGACTCCCGAACCCGACAATGGTTACGATGACCAATCCTTATCCTCATCGTCAAAGGGTTTTATTATCGTTTCCCTTTAAACAAAAAAAAAACTTAAGGGTTTATCAACGTTCCCTTTACACAAAAACTTTGGTGGCGGCTTCACAAAGGCCCTCCGAGCGTTTGCGAACGACCTCAGAGGATTTGCGCGTCTTTTTCCCGAGGAAAAAAACGAGGTGCGCACATATATTATCAGAAAAGGATATGAATAAACACTTGGATGTAATATTACTATGTGATGTAATATTTTGATAACTTTCAGTATTGTAAATTAATGTATCCAGTACGAAATTTTAATACTCGTATAAGATCCTAGTCAATCTTTATATGGGTGTTACACAATTCTACATATAAACTAATAAATTAAATTGAGATCCAACATTTTAGTATTTTAATTTAAGTAATGTTGATTACCGTGTTTCAAAGAAAAACACATAATTATATCATGATGATAATACATGTTGATCTAAATTTTTTGGAATATTTAGTAGTCAACTTGAAATGAAAATTAAACTCACTTCTACTGTTCTACATGTAAATTAACAAATTAAATTCAGATTTGAAATTTTGGTCTTATAATTTAAGTTATTTTGATATAAAAATTGCCTATAAAATTTAATAATCATATCATCATGATTGTATTGATTTGTAAATATATGAATATTTATTTAAAACACATATTTTGTGGATGCATAATAATTTTGTCATCAATTTAGAATTATCGATCTGAGTGTATTGGAAACACAGTTGAGATAAAAGTTTATATATCAATGAATCATAGTTTACTTGAACTCGGCTAAGCTTGAATCCAACTCAATTCATAGTTTATCCGAACAGTCTAAACTTGAGTCCAAACCAAACCAACCCGTTCAAATCCTCAGAGGGTTAACACAAAAATAAAATAATAGCATGATGCGTCTAATATGGACCAGTTCAATTGTAATATCCCGCTTAGAAGTATCAGTTAAACGTGTTAGAAACTTCATGAGCAAGCAATGGCAAAGTAGTAATATGAGGGAATGGCAAAGTTGTAATTAAAGAGAAAAAGACTATTGGATAAATATGAAATTTTCTAAGGTTTATCTCTCATTTTTCTAGTAAAGAAAATCTGAAAATTTCTCTCCCTCTTTCCCTCATTTTCGCCCTCCATCTTCACTCCATCAACATCATCAATCATCACCCCTTAATCTAGTAAACTCCTACCTAAACTCTTGTGTTGCAAGCAAGCTTGTGTTGGTGAAATTTGGAGCAAGAAGAAGCTAGGAATGCCAAGGAATAGAAGTTTTCTTGAGTAGAGACTTTGGGGCTTGAAGCTAGGGTTTGAATTTCTCAACTTAGCAAGCAAGTTTTGAGGTTAAGGTGAGCTCCTAGAGGGTTTTAGAACCCTCCTTGTTTAAGTTTTGAGGTTTATAGTTTATGAACAAGTTTGTGATTATAGAACCCTAATCTTCCTTTTTATGGTAATTCCTTGATCAAGCATGTTATAAGCTGTTTATAGGTCTTAGAAATATGCCTTAAGCTGTATGATGTTTGAGTGTGTTTGATTGTGCCAATAATGGTGAAAATTATGCTTTGAAATTGCCCTATGCTGTCCAACTGCAGGTAAAATCGTGTCACGATTCTGCAACCGTGTCACGATTTTACAGGCAGAACATAACACGATTTCTGGGCATGAAATCGTGACACGATTCCAAAATCGTGTCACGATTTTGAAGGGGGACAGAACATGTTGTTTTTCAACTTTACTTGCACCATTCCAGCCGTTCAATACTACTTGAAACTCATTAAGAAATGTGCAATGGCTATGTATCTCTTTTAAGTGTTAAAGGACCTATCCCTTAGAGAATGAATAGATCATTAGGGAAGGCTTATAGCTTGTTAAGTTGAGACCCTATACAGGTGATTAAAGTTATAGACGTATCCTTTTGGAATACATAAGCAATGGGAATGCTTCGGCAATGATAGTTACAGATAGGTTTATAGTGTTGGTTCTCCAACGATCATAGGTGGCTTATGAGAACGATAAGCCAAGAATCATAGGTTATAGGTTATATGTTACAGGAATGTTATACGATTATAGTACTGATTATATGATTATATGTCAAAGTTAAAGAAATATATCAAAGATAATGGCGTGCTTGCACGTTTCACAGTCATAGGGCGTGTTCATCAGACTCCGGGATTCGCCGGATGGGACTTCTCCGAGAGGGTTGTCCACACGTTTCATAGGGAGTCCGGTGTTAGCCTGATTGATAGGAATTTCACCGGGTCATAGGGAGATGTACTTCGGGGTTACTCCGCCCGGATGCACTCCGTAAAATGAACTCAGATTAATTGTTTGTTCAACGCTAACAGCTAACATAAAACATTTTATTGTATTATGTTTTACAGTTATAGTTAAAGTTATAGTCACAGGAAGTTTATAGTTATAGGCAGGTTTAAAGACTTGGCGATTCTAGAATTCCCCTAAATTGCCAAGGTAGGCATGACGACCCTAGGTTCCCTGTGGTTGCCAACAGTAGGTTGGGTAGAGCTCACTGAGACATTATGTCTCATCCCATTCCTTCTGGTGCAGGTTCACAGGCAGGATCGCAATCAGCACGCAACAAGGGTAAGGAGAAGGCTACGGACTGATCGTGCTGTTGTTATATGTTATGGTTGTTTGTATTATATGGTTGTACTTATGATGTGTATGTTTTCGAGATGTTGTATAAACTTTGGATTGTAATATTACAATGTGATGTAATATTTTGAACGAACTTTTATATTGTAAATTAATGTATCCAGTACGAAATTTTAATACTCGTATAAGATCCTAGGCAATCTTATTATGGGTGTTACAATTTGGTATCAGAGCAGGTCGATTCAGACCGTGCCTTGGGTCATTAAAATACAATTCGAGTTTGTGGATCTCTTGGATCCAGGACATTATTCTAAATGTTATATCTAGTTGAAACTGATCACTTTGACTTGTGTATGACAGTTAGGATAAGATGTCCGGGTGGAGAAGAGGTCCTGGCAGGCATAGATCTAATCAGGCCAATGCTGAGGAAGCCGGAGGAGACCTTAGTATGAATTTTTGGGCTCAAATGATGCAACAGCAGCAGGCGTTGCAGCAACAGTATCAAGAGCAGCAAGCTCAGGCTGCATTACAGCATCAACAGATGATGCTTATGATGCAGCAGCAAGCCCAACAGCAGGCTCAAACTCAGCATGAATGGATGGAGATGATGCACCATGGACAAGGTGCTCAACAGCAGACACCACCACCAGCAGTGGCAAATCCGTCCTTCCGGGAATTTAACAGAAACCACCCTCCTGAGTTTAATGGGGAAGGTGAACCTCCAGAAGCCAAGAGATGGCTAAAGCAGATTGAGAAAGTGTTCCGGATGGTGGACTGCCCCGAAGAAAGTAAAGTATTGTTGGCTACTAACCAGTTCAGAGGCGCAGCAGAAGATTGGTGGGAATCTGCTCAACGCCGAATGATAGCAAATGACACTGAGATTAACTGAGATAACTTCAAGGAAGCAATGATAGAGAAGTAAATTGTCCAGAAAGAAGAGGTAAAAGTGGAGCTGAAGGTACTACAACAGGTATGTGTTACTTAGGCAAATGAAGATTTAATTGCCGGTATGTGTTACTTAGGCCAAACTCCAGTTAAAGTGCTTTTTGATTGTGGTGCAACATGTTCCTTTATTTCTTACAAGTGTGTAGAAGCATTACAGTTGACTATGTCACCGTTGATACCTCCTATGACGGTATCTACCGCTACTGAGGGCGGAGTTGTAGCTAGTTTTATATGTGAAAATTGCCCAATCACTGTATCTAGTAAGACATACTACATAGATTTGGTGTGTCTTTCCATGATACAACTTGATGTGATCCTAGGAATGGATTGGTTATCTGCTAATCATGTGTACATTGGATGTGCGGAAAAGTGTATTTTTATGCCTACAGATGATACGACCGAAGGTGTGGCTTTATCAGAGTTAATCAACCGCACTCATCAGCTTACCCAGCTTATGTGTGCTCAGGATAGGGGTTTTTATGTAATGGTTACTGTGACTTCAGAGTCAGAACTGAGTCCCTGTGACATTCCTGTTGTCAGTGATTATTTAGATGTCTTTCCTTCTAAGATAAGCAATTTACCCCCAGAACGGGAAGTTGAGTTTTCTATTGATCTCATCCTAGGATCAGAGCCAGTATCAGTGGCGCCTTATAGAATGTCACCGTCAGAGTTAAAGGAATTGAAGTCTCAGTTGGAAGACTTAATACAGAAACATTTTATCAGGCCTAGTGTGTCACCTTGGGGTGCACCAGTGTTGTTGGTTAAGAAGAAGGATGGTAGTATGAGATTGTGTATCGACTACCGTCGGCTGAATAAAGTAACAATTAAGAACAAGTATCTGTTACCAAGGATTGACGATCTTTTGGATCAACTTAAAGGAGCCGCAGTGTTTTCAAAGATTGATCTCAGATCAGGATACCACCAGATTCGTATCAAATCGTCAGATATGTCCAAGACGGCGTTCAGAACACGTTACGGACATTATGAATTTCTGGTTATGCTGTTTGGAGTGACTAATGCTCCAGCTGTGTTTATGGACTACATGAATAGAATTTTCCAGCCCTACCTGGATCAGTTTGTCGTAATTTTCATTGATGATATCTTGATTTATTTAAAGGACTCACAAGAACATGCTCAGCATCTGAGGATTGTTTTGGACATTATCAGAGAAAATCAGTTATATGCAAAATTCAGCAAATGTGAATTTTGGTTATCGGAAATTCAGTTTTTAGGCCATGTTATCTCTAAAGGAGGAGTGTTAGTAGACTCATCTAAAGTTGAAGCTGTCCTTAATTGGGCCAGACCAGCGAATGTAACAGAAGTTCGGAGTTTCCTGGGTTTAGCAGGTTACTACCGAAGATTCATTATGAGATTTTCACAGATTGCTTTGCCTTTGACACGCCTCACGAGGAAAGATGTGCCTTTCGTCTGGGATGAAGATTGTGAGAAAAGTTTCTGGACTTTGAGAAAGAAATTATCCAAGGCTCCAGTATTGGCAATACCGGATCCCGAGAAGAAATATGTGGTTTATTGTGATGCGTCCTCTAAAGGACTGGGCAGTGTGCTCATGCAAGAAGGTAATGTGATAGCTTATGCTTCTCGGCAGCTTAAATCTCATGAGGAGAATTACCCTACTCATGACCTTGAATTGGCAGCTATAGTTTTTGCTTTGAAAGTATGGAGGCACCATTTATATGGAGCACAATTCGACTTGTTCAGTGACCACAAAAGTTTAAAGTATTTGTTCGATCAACGGGAACTGAACATGAGACAGAGAAGATGGATGGAATACTTAAAGGATTTTGATTTTGAGTTAAAGTATCACCCTGGAAAGGCGAATGTAGTTGCTGACGCCTTGAGCAGAAAATCTTTGATGAGAGCAGAAGTGCTGATGCATACTTGTGGGTTGTATGAGAAATTTCGAGATCTTAATCTCAGCGTTACAGAAATGGGTGATGGCATCTTGTTGCAAAGATTAGAGGTTACTTGTGATTTGCGATCCCGAATCGCACAAGCTCAAGAATCGGATGTGGATCTTCAGAGGAGGATTGGACATACAGAGTTTTCAAGAGCATCGGATGGTACTATGCTGTTTGAAGGTAGAGTTTGTGTTCCTAATGATGCTAATTTAAAAAGATTGATTTTGGAAGAGGCACACAAGAGTAGTTTCAGTATTCACCCAGGTACCACTAAAATGTACCAAGATTTAAATAAAGATTATTGGTGGCCAGGGATGAAGACCGATATTGCGGAATTCGTATCGAGATGTATTGTGTGTCAACAAGTGAAGATTGAACATAAGATATATATTTTGTCTTTCAACTACTCATATTTCTTTGTCATTGTAGCTCACATCCCAACCTACAATATCCAACATATAAAAAAGTGTAAATCTCTAGCGATGAGAATCAAATTCACGAAAGATAAAGAATATGAAATTTTGTGTGTTTAATAGTTTCCTTTTTTACTCATATTCATGATGAGAAAGAGATACCAACTATTTGAGAATAAATAGAGAAATAATTGAGGAGTGTATGTAACACTCTTAGAAAATAATAAATAAATAATATTTCTTTAATGAGGATATCAAAACCATTAAATGATTTAAAATTTTGTTTTTTTGAATCATTCTAAAAGGAAATTAATTGAAAAGATTTTTAATACCAATTGATTAATCATAAGGAAGAGAACCCAGATTGGAAACATTTTTGAAGAATACGCGAGAATGATTTTTGAGTAAGCGAGAATGATGAATTCAACTTCAAATTCAATATAACATATCATTTGTTAACTCTCAATAAATAAAACGATAATCTCCTAATAAATATTATAAATACGGTAATAAGAAAATTGTACTATAACTTTAATACCGTAAATTATGTTATAATAAACTACATTGAATTATTTTATGGAGTAATTAATCAAATATACTAAAAAACAGCTCATTCGTCATTTATATATTACCACTACAAAGAAAAATAATTTTTACTATTAATCATTTATATTTATGTATGTTAATATTTATTTATTTATATTTATTGATTTCTTAATATATATATATAAGAGATGTTTTCAATTTTCCATAAATACATCATTTTCTCTTGTCTAGTTATACTTTCTCTCCAAACGTTTCCAATCTCCATTAGTCGATTTTCATAAAGTAGAAAGTCAATGATCCAACTCGTGGGCTATATTAAGAAAAGATGAAAATTTATTTCTTTTATAGTTTTGTTATGAAAATTGTCGGCAAGTGCTACCATGAGATTTTTTTTATTGAAGTGTTTCCATGAGATCGTAAATAGAAGCAGTGGTACCACAATCAGAAATGGCACGATCAAATCCAACAAATAAATCACATGAAGTAGAAATCAGTGTGAAGAAATCCACGATGAGAGATGAAGATTTATCTAAATGATTAACATGAAAAATGAAAAAATCCAAGATGAATGATGAGCAACACGCTGAGATTATGAAGAAAAGTTGTCACCGTAACAATTATTTTAATTAATCACATCCATAAATTAATAGTTCAATCAAATGTTGATATTTATAATAATTGTAAAGACATACTCTTAGAGTCAATGATCCATTCTCATATGATAATATTGCAATTATAATTCGTAACTTAATAAACCCAACAATTTATACAAAAAAAACACCATAAACATCGATCATTAAACCATCATGATCAAGTTCAATCGTAATTAGTTTTTTCTTAACCCCATTTTATTACTTTTGCACACGAACTCAAGTAATTATTTTGGTAACATTTTAAAATGAAATGCATCAAATGATTAAATCAAACTCATACTATCAAATTACACTAATCAAACTTCATGTTTGATATTTGTGTATATTTATCAATCAAAATATTAAAAACTATATAAATAGTATAAATATTATTGATACTTACAAATTAACAAAAAAATAAAAATAAAAGTAAAAAATTATTACAAAACAAAACACATAAATATGTATCGATCCATATCTAGTGAGAATGAAAGCATATCATTTGATACATCACTTACAAACCAAGTGTGATCAATATGAACAACCAAACTTCAAGGTTATCTCTCACATGATAAATCTCAAGA